>QVNV01001930.1:0-11680 GCA_014825455.1 Pseudomyrmex pallidus | reverse complement strand
TCTCTCTCTCTCTCTCTATTTCTCTCTTTCTCTCTCTGTCTCTTTCTCATCGATTTACGCGTCGAATCACTCCGCTAGTTCGACGCACGAGAGCAGAAAAATCGACGATGCGAAGACACGCAAATAACGAACGAAGCTAACGGGGGCAATTCGCGCTCTCGTGCGTGCGTCAATCCGGCGAAAATAATGAAGCGCGGCTCGTCACACCGCGCGGCGTACCGATAATGTGAATATTTCATTGACCGAAATTCCGTGAGTTTCACTCGCGATGCGAGTCACACTGCGCGGCGGCGGCGGCGGCGGCGGCGTCGGCGATCTGCAACGCCACGTCGGAAATTGTATCCGGCATCGTCGAAACGGGAAAAGAACGAATTTACCGTAATAAACTCTCTCGCGCGCCTCGTGTTCGCGCGATTGAATTTTGGTCACGGAACGTCGGATCTTCACGCGCGCTCGCTCGCGCGGCTAAAATTATTGATGACGTTTCGCGCGAGCTGTTTAATGGAACTTCGCACGCGCGCGGTTTAGCGCCGCGGAAAGAAACCGAAAGTAATTCATCAGAACGAGCACGCGAGCCTGCGGTGTGATACGTATCGTGTAACACTCTCGTGTTGATACTCTCGCGCCTTTTTATCCCGTCAATTTTCGTCGATATCGCGTCGCGATCATCGGATGTGTTATGTACGCACATAGTCCGCAATTCAAATGATGTATTTCGCGAACATGAAAGCTGCTGCTGCTGTTGCCGGCTCGTAAGTTTATTCGAATCGACGCGATTCTTTACGTATATACGGATCTGCTCGATGTCGCCCGGCGAAAACGGCAAAGCGACCGTACTTTGAGAGGCAAATTCGCGACCCACTCGGAAATGCTGAACATTCGCCAGAGGACACAAATCAGGGTTGTCTAATAAGGTCGTCGTGGCGCGCGCAAAGCCTGAGCGATGGGGCTCCTCAGACCAAACGGAACATTGTAGAACGTAGGGTTTCGGTCTATCAGTCTGCTTTTTATCGCGTAAAGAGGTGTCAAGCTGTACCTCGATGCATTGGCGTAGATCGCAAATTTGTGATTACATTGTATTCGCTGGAATCAATACGATATAAATCGGCATTGTCTATATTTTCTATAGTAACGAATTAAAACTACCGTTTTTTTTTCTAAACAAAAAAAACCATTTCTATTTATTGACTTCAAATTTTTACGACATAGGTTTGCTAAATTTACGAATGTCATAATTGACGACATTGTTTTAATAAAAAACACTTTTTCTACATCTCTTTTATCCTGTACGGATATAGTTGAAGGATTTGTCGAAAAGTTAATCCGATTGTAAACATATTATATCGCGGATTTTTCATCGGAATTTTCTCTCGATCCCTCGCTGCACGCTCCACTGCGTCTGGAGCGATATCGAAAGGTAAGGGGCAGGATGCGGAGCTTTTGCAGGAGTCAATCCACTTATTGGAATGCCTCGCGTCTCGTTTCTCGCGCGCGCAGGATCGCCGCCTACACACGGCGCACGGGGGCTTGCTTCGGTTCGATTTGTATTGTTGTCGGGCGCCGTTACGACTACAGCCGATGAAACGCCTCGATCGGTGACCGTACATTACGGCACCTCGGCGCGTTAACGCCGTAAGCCCGTCTCGCACCCAATATAACAGTTTATTCTGCCGCATTCCGGACCGCCGTAAAATAAAGCTAGCTGAAGTGTAATCAGGCGATTGCGCGATCCCTTTCTCCGTGCTAAACTGATCCCCAAAAACAAGCAGGTCGTATCTTCGCGTTACCTGACACGTAACGTAATTTCGCGCGTCAATGGGGGAATACTTTTACTATCGCGCCTTGGCGATAATTCGATGAATGGCGCCGCGACTCGACGTTCCTCCACTCGAGAATATTAGTCCCGCGATAGCGTGCCGCACGGGGAAAATAGGAAAGCCGATCGATCCATCGATCTTTCTTTTTTTTATTTTTTTTCTTTAAACGTCTCTCTCGCATGACGTTGAACTGTCGTGTGTGTTACGGCAGCAGCGCAAACGTGCATACACTCGAGTCGGGTAAATCGATCATCTTACTTTACCGCACACCAGAGATTGGAAGCTTTAAAGAAAATTTAAAATGTCTCAATACTCGCGTCGTAACGATGATCTTTTATACGTTCCGCTAACTTTCGCGTTCGTAACTTGGCGGTAAGATCGTTGTAAAAAAATTATGACTAACTGGATTACAGCCCCAGAGCCAGAGCGCACTGACTCCGGGCAGCAGATTCTCACTGGCGGGCGGCGCGGCGCGGCGCGGCGCGAGAGAGATTAATGCATATGGCTCTTCTGCCCTCCTCGCTTCGTGCTAATCATCGTAAAGTACACACGTCCAGGAAAAGCCGGCTACACCAAGGCGCTCCGGCAGCTCTCTTAGATTTCACTTTGTAAGAATTACGAGCTTAATATAGTCTCCACACGGCGAGAGAGGAGAGAGCACGACGTCCCGACGCTGCTCGATCCATAGCGAATTAAAAAATGGGCGCACGAGCTCTTGAGGCGAGTGACGATAAAAAGTAATGAAAGTAGTAAAAGCTCCACGCCGCCACGGGGACAACTGGAGGGAAAGAGTAAGAGAAAGAAAGAGAGAGAAAGAAGAGGGAGTTGACTTCGTAGGTGGCACAGGCGCTGAATGGCGGTCGCCAAGAGAAACGGAAAGGACGGGACGCGAGTTGAGAGCTCTTTTGAGAGACAGCAAGCCTGGGGCTTGACCAAAAAGATCCCGGTCGCGTTTTCTCTTTCTTTCCCCCCATCCCTAGATTCTCTACTCGCGTTCTATCACGACAAAGACCGCCGTAGCCGGTTTCTTGGGTCCTATCTTACCGCGCGCGGTCGTTCCATTTCTGTGGACAACGTAATAACCACTTTCCGGCGGTCGAAGGAATTATCCGGAACGACAATTGGTCCGCGCGCGCGGTTACAAACGGCGCGGAAAGTTTGCGTTCTTTCTTCGGGGTCGCGAAAATACGACACGGGCCGAGCCCGAATAATAAAGTATTCCGCTCTCGTGGGCGAAGAATGCGCGGCGACGATACGTTTGTCGAATGCAGAAATAAATCCGCTTACCGTCGCGCTTTTTTAGCGCTTGATTTGCAGAGTAGCGAAGGTCCATCCCTCTTTCGCCCGTTTCCCTTACGCTTATCCCTTTGATCGTGATAAATTCGATTTCGCGTTTTCTCTCGTTCGCGCGACGATATCATCACGGTCCAAGCCGGAGAAATATATACGTGAGGAATTACGGAAGAGCGCGCGTGTTCGCGGCGCGTCAGGCTCTCCGCTACAGGGCCCGGTATAGGCTACCGGCTCTTCTCTACGTGTCGTATCAACCGGCACGACTGAATTATGAAACGTCAATCACGAGCCAGCTGGAGCCGGATGGCTGGAAAGAGAAACGAAGGGATTGAAAAGAGAAGGAACGGGTCAATCGATATCTGGCCTCGACGGGCGGGGGAATAGACAGCCAAGTATTATCGCTCTTCTCTTGCTTTCGGAAAAATTGAAAAAAGAAAATGAAACACAAGAAGGGAATATAAGAGAACCGAGTTCGTACATCTTTCTCTTTCTTTCCTTCTCGCGAAATAGCCTGATCTCGAATCTGGAGATATCTCAAGATCTCAGTGAATTCTCTTTGCTTTATGTCAAAATCGAAGTTTAATATAAAAATTGTAATGTTTAATATAAATCTTCTTTTATTCTCTTATATTTTATATAAATTCTTTTATACGACACCCGCGCGTTGAAAGAAGAACTAAACAAATAAATAAAACACATATAAATGTGTTTTATTTACGTATATTCGCGTAAGCGGTATATCGGAAATGTTACGAGGACGCGCGAGATATAATAAAACGTACGCGCGCAAACATTTTTGACAGATTAAGGTGAAAGTTGTCGACAACTCTCCGTGCGGACGTAATTCCTCGCCATACTTCAACCGCCGACTGTTTCATAGCCGGCGAACGAACGTATGTACGTTGCATTTGTTCCGAAGCCAACAGATACGCGACGATAGCGGACACGCCACGCAATAAATTACGCCCTTAGCCGGGTAGCGCACGTGTAACGTGTAGCGACATTCTTTCTTGGAATGGCAAAAAATTAACGGCCAGCAGTGCAGCGGCAAAGCCGCGTGTGATGGAGCGTTGATTGCGCGCGACCGCGACGATAAGCTCGCGGCTGCGCGAGCTCATTGATAATTCCGCGGCGCGTTATACGTTAAGTTACAGTCGCCGGCACACACTCGTGACCGGAAGCGGAACCGTCCAGGGATGGGCGAAATCGGATAGGAGGAGCGGCTCGTAGGGTTTAAGGGTAGGTGGGAAAAGGGTCGCCGGAGCTGCTCGTGAAGGAGAAACGAGGACCGGCGAGAAAAAAGGGGAAAATAACAAAGCGCCGGTTGGTGCATATATTCTCGGTAAAAACTGCCGCGGCAGAAAGCGGATGCGGGGAAACCGGCGAGGGAAAGGGTAGGACGATGGTAATCTTCCGGCTGATATTTTATGTGTGTCCTGCGAGCGAGGCTCCCTACCGTTACCCTACGCGGTATACACTCTCTCACCCTCGCTCTTATATTCCCTTGCCTTCGTTTCTCTTCGCGTTCCGCTATTCCCTTTTATTTGTCTCCTTGAAGCTTCTCTCTCTTTCCCTCTCCCTCTCTCTGGGTTGGGTCCATTGATTACTGTCGGTAATCACAAAATCAGAGAAGAGAAACGAACGATGCTTTTTCGCGTGTTTCTTCTGCAACACGACAACACAAACTATACTCGCAAATTAAATGTCTGTCTGATCGGACTGCAATAGAATTTCAATAAGAATTACGCGATAACATGTACTCTCGATTCACCGTAACTGTTATATATCGAACTTAGGTCAAGACACTATAATGTAATAAACGCGACGTTTATTTTAAATACTATTCGGAGAATAGCAGGGCGATCGTTATATTGGAGCGTAGCGTTGTTGGAATCTCCTTCCAAAATTAGTTATCTCTTTTCGCGTTACTCCAGATTGCTACAAATAGCGCTGCGATGACGACGAGACTTACTTTTCTCCACAGCACGTACACACACACACTCAGAGGGTTACAGGGACGCGAAGATATATCGCAGAAATTCGATAATTGTCGGGGAACACGTGGGTTTTCGCGTGTTCGGGCCAACAGCGCGAACTTCGCGGCTAATGAATTTACGACGAGGAGCACTCTCTCGTGGACCACGGAGGGAATCAATAATGCGGTTAAATATTTCATGGATTTCGCGGAATGTGTGGCTGCCGGTGTACGGTCACGTCGCACCCATCTGTCGCGATTGGGCCAACTTCAATCGTTAATGGGAACAAACGAGTTGCTCGCCGGCTGCGAGCAGTGCGGATGACGTAGCCGTGTTTATGCGGGGCTATGTTTGACGGCGCCACCGCGTGGCGTGCCCTCCCTCGCGTACACGCAATATTTACAAATTCCTGGTGCCCGAAAATCGAGCATCGGGCGATTCGCTCGCTCGCTCGCGAGCGTCGTGTCAAGCCCCGAGCCTGATGTATTCGCAGATGCTGCGCGCGTGTAGCTCCAGTACGCGCCGATGCGATGTGCCGTGGCGATTAGCAGTCGGTTGCTGCAACCCGCCTCTCCCTCCCCGCGGCGTATCGCTCAAATTCCACGGAATTTCGATGCGACGCGGTGGTTTAATTAACGTTCTCCGTATCGACAAAAATGTCAATCGAAATTCTACCCGGGAATAGATTAGACATGTACATATCCGCTTCGAGCGATAATTACCGTAAACACGAAAAGGAGAGAAGAACTTTTATTCCCACCAATAAATCGAAATTTTTAATTTGACAATTTCAAACCTTGTTTCATCAGAGATATGAAATTTATAAAGCGGAGAATCAAATCTGACAGATATTGTGTGTATGTGTGTGTGCGTGCAAAATGTTTGTTACGCGATATTTTGTCGACGTAAATTCGTACTAATTTAGCAAAGGATTTTTTTTATCCAATATATTCGCGTGGAGCTTACGCAGAGGGAAAGCACAATAGCGAACGGCGGCGAACTCATCAAGGAGCAACGTGAGTAACGGAGGCGTTTAACGGTTGAAGCTAGTTGCATATTCATGCTCAACCTTTCTACCTTCGCGCTGCGCAACCTCCGCCGATAACATCGCGGCTTTTACGCTAGATGCCTGTCTTGCTTTTTTGTCGTTAAAAGCACTTAGCCTGCCCTTCGGTCGCAATAGCGTCTCTTCCGCGCGTTTTCCTTCCGCCGGTGGAAACGGCCCGACTCCCATCACGGCATTAAACTCTTACTTAACAGACATGGCGTGCAAAGCGGGCAAACAAGCGCGAAAACCTAAAAATTCTTTTAAAGATGAGGATTGGCTTGAATCATTTTACATTTATCTTTTGCAAATTTTTATAAAACAGTGTGAAAATCGTGGAAGAGAAAAAAAAGAGAGAAAGAAACGACGCACCGTTTCTGTTTTGCGACGAAGATCGCTTCAGCGACGCGCAATCAGCCGAGTTCAATAGCGCGAGTCCAGCGCCGTTCAGAGTTTGCAATTTGGCACTGACGGGCAGGCGTATTAGCGGCGCGGAGTCGGGAGGTCGGCCGCAATTATTTAGGAGCTTTATCGTAACGCGCTTTTCTCTCTCCCTCTCTCTCTCTCGTCTCTTCTTTTTTTTTCTCCACTCGAGACGAGCGAAAAAGAAAGGAGCGCGCCGACTGAAACATGGGCCAGATAGGCGGGCTCGTCGCGTGCCGACGTACACTGCAGGCTCGCCCCTGCTTGTCTGCCTGCTATCCTCACGAAACTCCAAAGATTAACGACGAGAGGTGGCGCAAGACATAACCTATCCGCGCGTAAAAACCTAATAAAACCTTTTTGCATTCACCCGGGCGATATAAATTTACCGGTTCCGCTGTTTCTCCGCGATAATGCTTAACCTTGTTGCTTCCAAGCACGCACAGTTTTGTATCGCAGCCGCCTAAAGACCCCCCCCCCCCCCCCCAAAAGGGCGCATTCTCTTCTTTGACGCGCGTTGAATTGCGCTCGGCCGCGCCACGAGCCGATTGTTAGCACGAGATAAAAGTATCTCGGGGGAAGTCTCTCACGCCTGATTATTTTAAACGATCGCAACGCGTGCGTATCAATTAAGCTGATCGTTAATTGAATTAAAAGAGCGCGGAGAATCTTTCCTCAACCTCCGCTCTTTTTCACTCATTCTCTTTCTCTTTCTCTCTCTTTCTTGGGCAACGTAGCAACGGTTAGCTATTAATACGAGCACGTCTTGCAACGAAGTTGTACAGGAGCAACTTTTACGGGAAGTTCCTTACGTGAAAGTTCGGCCTAATGCAACGTTTAATGGAGGGGGAGGGAGAAAGAGAGAGAGAGAGAGCTGCCGTTTTGCGACGCGCGAGTAACCACCCGCGCGACGGCGCGGGTTCTCCAGGTAAAGAGATTATTATCACGGGCGTAACACCGGGCGCGTTTGTATTATATACAAGTAGCGAAACGGTTACCGAACCGACTGACGCGGATCAGGTACTGCGGAACGTCATGCGACATTGGCGCAACGATAATTGCCGCGACGTGACGGCGCTGTTTCGTTTTATTGCCAGGCTCGGTAACGGTTTATTGAGGATTTACGCGGCGCAATATATCTCCGCCGCTGATCCCAACGTTCGTGTTTCTTTGCTCCCGCAGGTTTTTCGGCCGGTAGACATTTATTAAGGGTTATCGCGCCGTCACCGTAAAACGGGTAACGCGTATTGACAATCGGACGGAGCTCACAAGTAATCTCCAATAATCCCTTCGCCCGGCCGTTCCTCGCCGGTCGCCTCTTACCGGGGAGACCGGGCTGCTAAAATCGTCAGTCGGGTTTACGATCGACGTTCGTATTTTCGTAAAAGACGAAGGGACCGCCCGTCGTCGTATCCCTTCTCTTTTTTCACTATCGTCGAAATGAAGCAAGTCACTTAATCTTAAACGTTTCCTTCGTCACGGTTGCACGCATACACACTCTCGCATATAAATCCTCAAACAAAATGCGTGCGAATAAGCAGTTAAAGATACTATTGGGCGTGTTGCGACAGCAAGCTAGACGACAAAGTTCCCTAAAGCGGTTCTCTATGCCGCGCACACGATTGCACGCTTCTGAAATGAGACAAATTGTCTGCGATAATTCAGCGTTCCCTTATACGCGCGAGTAATTTGATGATGCAAGTTTGATGTGACATTTATTCTGCGTGAGCGCTAATATGACACGTCGCTGCGGTATGCCGATAATATGGGTGCGCGCGCGAGAAATTTCGCAAAAACCTCGTATACCGTGTGCACGCACGCGAACGGATCGCGTTAGGAAGGTGTTTCCAAGTGCCAACACGGTGGTGCCGGGTTTTCTCTCGTTCTCCGCGCACGTGTGTCTCAAGCTCGCGGCTGTGTGTATGTGCGCGCGCACATATATACGTGTGTATATGTATTTTATATATATATACATATATATGTAACACGTAACCTGCAGTCGCTTGAAATATTGCTCGTCGCTCCCTGGAAGATGTACGACGCGTTATTGTTGAAAGCATCGAAGCGAAAATTTCAGTGTCTAGATATATCCCTTCTGTTCCGCAGATTCGGCCCTACGGATACGTCCTCGCGTTCCTCTTCATTCCGGAATACCGTGACATCTTCAAACTCTCATCCCATCCGGATGGTTGGTGTAAATGTAAATAGAATGTCTGTCTGTCCGCACGGGAAACGGAATCCGCGCGTATCAAAGGCGCGTTTTGGTTTTGTGTCGCTTTGCGCAATCACCGCTGACGAAAAGTTTTTTCTCTTCGTACTCTCTTTTATCCGTTTATTTATTGCTTCTACGGGAGATGTTAGGATGCGTGTGTAAAAACGATGAAAAAACCATAAAAAAAAAATAATAATTTAATTAATATAAAAATAAATGACGTGTAGATATAACAGATTGAAAAAATGTCGGACGCGTGTATCATAAATTTTGTGCGTTGCAAAATGCGAACGACGATACGATTCAGAAAAATATCTCTGATCTTGTTTGAATTTTATTTATTTAACGAAGCGCGCGCGGTTTAATCGCGATATTTAAAGAAGCTGGCGCGCCGAGCGTTATCAACGATGCAACGCATCGTTGGAGTGCGCGACAGCCCATGATGTGCATCACGGCACGAAATATCGGTCAACTCTCGCGCCGGAAGTTGGGGAAAACTCTGTGGAAACGCAATTCCGAGTCTGCCGTGTATAATTACGCGCGGTCGTCGGCACTTCCGCGTTCCGGCGCTTCGCCGGCGCTGCGCGTTCGTTATCGCGCGCGTTAGACCGTTCGTCCGTGTTACATTTTAAACTGTACTTCGATGCATCGCGCCGAGGGAAACGACGACGCGACGACGCGGCAAACCCGGGGATGATGGATTTAACCGGATTGCACCGCGATTCGACGTACTTATTTCTCCAGAGTACCTCCCTCCCCCATCTCCGTTCTTTCCCCCTTTCCCTCTCGTGCTATCCTATAACGGCTAAATCCATTTTGGTATTAGATTTCTTCGTATGCCTTTCATCGTGCCATTGATGGATTAAAGAAGAAGAAGAGGATCATGGAGCGAGAAAAGGAGAAGAAGCGTCGAAAGAAGACGGCTTGGAACGTAGCCACGTTGCGACAAGACGCGGACTTAATACTTCGAGGATGGTGTCGTTCCGTCGCACCGGCGCTGCTCCACCAGTTACGCTTAAACCCGTTGGCTCGAAAAACTGCTTCGCCATCGTGGAGCTCATAGATATTGCAGTTGATTAAAGTGATCCTCCAAAAAAGCGATTCTATTAAACTATACTTCCCGTTAAATAAAAAAAAAAACAATTTAAAACAAATAAACTCGCAGAAAAATGGGAGAAATTATTTAACGTCGAGTAATTTTTTTTTGTGTTGTCGCTCTACTGCAAAACTTTCTTCTTGTACAAAAATTAAACGACAACGCTGCGGACGCTCACGCGGATTGTCACAATAATTGGATGGCGCAACGAGAGGGACAAGTTTTTCGTCGGTGCACGCACTAAAACGTTTGCGCGAAGAAAAGATCTTGCGTGAATAGGCACCGAATGCGAAACGAACGAGTTGGTTTAAAGCAAGTGCACTCTGAGCGACCGGGCTAAGTGTTCGCTGAAAGAGGTACCGAGGCGACGGGCTGAAAGCAGGGGTGAGTGTCCGCCGACCCCGGGAGTAGACGCGAAGTTATGACTCGGCGAAACGCCGAGCCGGAACGAAAATTGTGATGAGTGTAGTGTGAAATATTTACACGCGGAGGACAATCCATCACCACCACCTAGCTACTTTCAACCCCCGCACGCGCGCGTTTCGCCATCGCTAACCGACGCCGTCGTTGCCGCCGTTTGCCTCTGCCGTCGCCGCCGTCGCCGCTACCTCCTTGCATTCCCTCGATCTGTGAACCTAACCCAACCTACTTCACGCCTCCGCAACCTTCACACCTCGTAGAGTAGAGAGGAGTGCTCTTCATTTCTTGGCCTTCTCCCGTGCCGATGACCTCTTCCCAGTTTCCACGACACAACGACTCCCTGGCCTCAACAGCTCCCTCTCCTCCCCCTCTCATCTTCCGCGCTGATAACGACGAACGGCGCAGCTACGAGATAATGGGCATCCTTGCTCTCGTTCATCTCCCCCGCAGGAAGGTCTTATATGCCGAAGAGACTCTCGGTGTAACCTCAGATGGCTAATTGAAAACTGTTGCCTATAACGATGCTTTGTACGTCGTCAACAATGCGCGACGTTATTTCATAGTAATCATTTTGTTTTTTTTTTAATTATTGTTATTATTATTAAATTGAAACGATAAAATCACACGTTATTTCGTGCGTTATCATTTTTAGTAATGACAAGAACAACCTTATTTTAACCGATATGATGACGTGCCGCGAGCGTCAAAGCCGAAAATCATATAGAATGCGATCCGCGGCCGGGGGATCATTTTTCATCACAGCGTGGATACGTCGTGGTGCTTAAAATTCTGCCAGAAATTGATGACCGCGAAAATGGTAAAGCGCGCCGCAGGGATAACACAAATAACGTTTATGAGTAACAATATTAATTTTTACGGTCGTTTGAATGGCGAACCGCGAAGTTGCCCGCGGACGCTCGCGTTACGCCCGTGTCGAACACGGAGAACGGGCGCGATCGTTACGATTATGTCTTGCAATTACGATTGTACGACCGGCGTTTCGATAGAATAATTCGAATTTATATGTAAATTGAATTTAATGGCCGGTGCAATACAGATAACTCGAGCACCGCGCGGCGGCGCGCCGCCTCCTACCCATGATTAACGACGATGCATGGTAGTAATTTGACATTAGTGTCCGTGATGAAGGATCGAATTCGCGTTTACCATTGTTGCAGTCGATTCCGCGTATCAACTGCAGTATCCATCTATTTGCGTATGACGGCGCGGCCATGATTTACATCAATTAGCATTTCAAAAATCAAGAGTACGTGCAACACAAATGCGCGGGCGACACGTGTAATTTGAATTGCAATTCGCGTCGCGGAGAGCGTAAGATCATGATTGTTTTCGTGCTCTTTTGTGCTTTTTTTTTTTTTTTTTTTTTTTTTTTTTTTT
>QVNV01001918.1:0-12597 GCA_014825455.1 Pseudomyrmex pallidus | reverse complement strand
TTAACATTGCTACCCCTATTATTCAATATAGCTACGTTATAAATAGATCATAAACTATGTATACCGCAAATTTAAAGAAAATCCTAAGAGAAAATCAATAATTCGGAGAACGTCCTTAATGTCGCAAACCGAAGGACCGGTTCGCTAATGGCCGCGGCTCAGTTCGATCGGTTACTTCATTACCCGATTATAAAAGGCAGTTTGTTGGATTAGCGCACGGTCGTAATTAGCACGCTTCTTTATTTATTTATTTTTTTGTTTATTACAGATCGTCGCAATCGCAATGGAAGAGAGAAATATTAGAGAGACGCTTCGCGTCCATTAATTCGCAATTGCGATGCGATCCAATAAAACAATACAATGCACAAGATCTATAAATAGTTTTATTCAGTACACTGAGAATATACCTCGTTACAATCGAGAGCGCTCTTTTAATATAATATACTTGTATATAATATACGTATATACAACATACTGTATATACGTACGAGAGAAGAAATTATCTTCGACCGAAAACCTTCTCTCTTCGCGTCGACGAAGGCGCGAAGAGGAGGAAAAATTTTACGTATCGGAGAAACATATGTTGTATATTGTCCAGTCTCTTCGTGAAATGTGTGGTTTCGCCCGTGTGTGTGTGTGTGTGAGATTGACAACACGGAGAAAATATCAATTTTCTACACTACCATTACGTGTGACAGTATAAAATTATCACGAGTGACGCGTATAGGATTATACGAGTTTTACACTTATATAAAAATATATTATACACAATGTTAACTCAGAGAATTTGATTGCAGGATCCCCCTCCGCACACGGGATCTCTCGTTAGTAGGAAGAAACATTTCGGTCGCAAAAAAGATCCAATCGACCGCAAAAGCTCTCTCGCGCGCTCCTCTTAGATTTTCTTTGATCTTTTAAAGACGCGCGCGAATCTAAATAGAGTCTAGATTCAAAAAATAAGCTCTGTTGTTGAGAAACGTGTTAAAAACTTATGCTAAAAACTAACACTAAAATCTGAGTGTCGAAATATATATATATATACTATATATAGTATCTCTCTCTTCTTGGTGTCTTTCTCGCGAGAAGAAAGCGTCGCTTAACGATCTAATAAATAAAAAAGCGGGATATAAAAAAAAAAGCTAAGTCATGATTCGACTACGTAATAGATTGCGGTGTAGATCGCGTCAATCTCGAATAGAGTGCCATTCGATACATGGAAACAGACATGGAACATTCATCGATTAATTTGAGTAATATCATTTTTTGTTTGAATTAGAAAATCGAGTAATTTTTACGAAAACTCGTGGTTTTTATCCAAACAGACACTCGTGTGATGTGATTTTCGCGCGGAAACATAATATGCCGAAATTTTCCTCATCGCTCTACGAAATTCAAACAAATGATAATTCGAGATACGAAATATTTAAAACGACATTGTGCATTAAAAAAAAAAAATTCATTATCGACGGTAATAACGGCAATGATTATTTATTTATTTATATATTTGTAATATTTACTTATCGATATATATATCTCGTAGGTGTAAGAAAAAAAAAAAAAAAAAAAAAAAAACACGACCGTGTGCGATAAAAGTGTGTGTGAAAGTCTCCGTTTCTCTCTCTCTCTTTCTTTTCGTTCTTTTTTTTTTTTTTTTGTTTTTCGTCGTTGTTTTATCCGCGTACGAGATGACCCTCGCGATTCTGTACAAAACAGAGAGTAGGTACGCGTACTACTTAAACTTAACAGGCTCGCGCGCGCGCGCGCGCGCCGCTTAAGACGTTACACGATTGTGCACATTTATACGCGAACGGGGTGGGATAAAGGGAGGGAGAGGAGATTAAGGTAGAAGAGGATGATAGTACACCGGCTTGCGGCTCTTCTCCATGATGTAGAAAGCCTTGGGCTTGCCGTTTCCGGGGAAGTTGTGGACGCTGGTGGAACCCGTCTTGGTCGCGATCGGCGCGTAATACGACATGGCGGCTTTTTTCCGGTGCTTCTTCATCTTCGGCGCGGTGTTCCTCGATCCGTGAAGTTCATTGGTCAGATGGATCCTGTGCACGTTCAAGTCGTTCAATCTGTACGCCTTGTTGGCCGCGTCATTTCTCTTGCTCGATTCGAACCGAGACTTCTCGTTCTCGTCGTCGTCGTCGTCGGGATAGCTCAGCCTCTTGTCGTTGTTTCTCACGTGTTGTTTCGTTATCCCTAGCTTCTGACGGTTATTATGACTTTTGTCGACCGCGCGGTACTCGTAATTCTTGCCGGCCGTGTCGAGAGAATAGATCTTGTTCGACGCGGCCTTCGCGTAAGACACCTGCTGCTGCCGCTTCTTCGCGTCGTCCAATCTCTTCTTCGCCTGATCGCTTCTGAACTGATGGATACGCTTCTTCTCCGTTATTTTTTTCATCACCGGCAGGTTCCAGTGATAGATCTTGGCGGGTTTGCCGTTTCCCTGAAACCCAACCGGAAAGTTCGGCCCGGTCTTGGTCACCTTGTCGTTGTCGTCGACCGATTTGTGCGGCCTCGTGATGGTGTAATACGGCGGACTAGCCGGTAGCTTGACCATGTAAACGTGACTGTCCCGATGCCCGTGACGACGGCTGTACGGCTGATGTATCCGCATTTGGGAGCTAAGCCCGGGCGGTTCCGGTCCGGCCAGTCGCTTCTTGTGATGTCCGTCCGGTATTTCCAGAGGCGCAAGACCGAGCCGATTTAGGATGGCCGCGTTGCTCGTGTGAACCGTCTCGAAACCGGGCGAACCGTCATCCGGAGTCGCGGCCGCGACGAGACTGGCCGAAACCAGAAGCAGAAAGCAGCCGCTCGCGAGGAATAATCTGAAACGAGAAAACGTCATCACCTTTGTTACGTTTGTGACGTACGTCGTCACAAGTCCGTTTTGTTGCTCGAAGCAAAAACGTGATTCGAGTATTTCGCCACGTGCCGTGGTTGTTTAATTCATTCCTTGTGATGTTGCGAGAAGTGAAATCTGATTCCCCCTCCCCTCCTGTGCGCCACATGTAAACCAGGTCGAAAAAAAAAAAAAAAAAACGGATTCAAGTGAAAGAGAATTTCAAAAACGAAAGTGACGAGCCAACGAGGCGTTTAGAAATTGCATTGCGAGCCGCCGGGTGTGAAATTTGCAATGTAAAATCGACGCGCGTCACTTCGGTATACATATACCCATGTGTTCGCGCGTTGAATCGCGCGGTTGAACCCGATGAACCGCGCGAAATAAATTATCTCTCTCTCTCTCCCGAGTTTAATTACTCGCTTACGCGGGATAAAACTCGTTAATTACTTCGCGTCCATCTTCGCCTTTTTTTTCAAATCGACGAAATGGCTTTTAATGGCTCGCTGAATCTCTCTCTTCTCTCACATCTTTTGAATCGAGAAAAATCACGCGAATTTTATCGCCGAAACGTATTATATATAATATGCGCGAATAAAATATAAAATTTCCGCGTTTGAAAAGCCGGGGCATAAATTTGCGCGAGCACCGCGCAACGTCGAATAGTTGCGCGAAAGTTGCGAGCGGCGAGTCCGAAGAAATAATGAAATGTTATTCGCCTGTCGGAAAGGAAAGGGGAAATAGAGGAGGAGGAATAGGAGGAGGAGGAGAAGGAGGGTGGAGATGAGTCGAGTGAATTGTATTTGGTAAAAGCCAGTGTCCAGCTTGGGTCTTGGAACGTCCGTCACGCAATAGCCATAAATTAATATGCCAGCCAGGCGTCTCCCTCGTTGCGAAATTATTCCTCCATCCAGCAAGGTACTTGACGTGGTCATTCACAACGACGCGACGCTCGTGCTGTTCGTCGTCCAGGGGGATATAAGTGCGAAAGCAGCGGGGAAAGCAGAGAGAGAGAGAGAAAGAGAGAAGATTGCGCTGTTAGCAAGTCACGTTCGACGCTTTTCTTTGTAACTTAATATTATTAGAGATAATAAGAGATACAATTTCTTTACGCGCTCGCAGCGCGCACTGTGCGTGCGTCAAATGATCGAAAAAGAATATCGATCAAGTATCGAAAAGCTGCGAGTAAAAGTATAGGAAAGCCAGGTGTGTGCGTCAACACGTGCGTGTGTGTGTGTTTGTGTGTGTCTGTTATTACCGTTACGTAAATGACATAACACGACAGAAGTTCGAGGTACGGGAAATGTCAATGTACTGTTTCGCGAATGATAATAGGATTTTATATAAAACGTGTACGCGGTTGTAACAGAGAGAGAGAGAGAGAGCCGGGAATGGGTCATTGCCTTCGTCTTGACCCAAAAATGTACTGACCGAGATGCAAGTGGCGTAAATAAGTACCTTTGAGACCTCGGAATGCGGTTTGCTTATCGTTACCTCGCTCGTAACATATCGGCTTTACGATAAAATGAGTGTGATTTTAACGCAATTAGGAGATAAATACGCGCAAACATGAAAAAAAAAAAAAAAACGAATAAATTATTTTCTTCTTCTTTTTCTTCCCGTTCTTCTGCCGCGCACGAGTGTTCAAACACGAACAATTTTAATTGAAACAAGATTCTGTTAATTCCCCAATTTAGAGGGACACACACAACGTCTCCAAGAATCGCGCGCCAAGTGTACGAAACATTTTTTAAGGAATTGAAAAAAAGAAAAACACTTTAAAAATATTCAAAAGCAATAACTATTTTAATTCGAATTAATTATTAATTCAAGCATCAATAGCTTGGAATCTTGTAAAAGATCTATTTCACCCCCGCTCCCGCCTCCCCTGAATTTAAACGTGAAAAAAAACACCTTGGTCAGAATCTAATTTTTTATTCTCACGTTGTCGAAGATGCGGCGCGGGAAAAAAAAAACACCAATAGTTACCACCGGCGGAGGAGAGCGCCTGTGCGAGCTGTTCGAAAGAATGCGGAAGAGAAGATTCGATGTCCGAAGAGAGTTCGGGATTAGCCTGACTTGAGGAGCTCGCTCGAGGAGGAGTGTGAAGAAGAGGAATAAAAGGAGCGGAAAAGTAGCCGCGCGTCGGACGAGCACGTGCATGTGCATCGGAGGTAGGTATAGATAGGTAGGTATGCGTGAGAAAAGCTTACGGTTTGAAACGCTCCAACGTAGGTAGGTACTAGGTACCTTCTCCTATCTGGTGGTGTGTTGATGGAAGGGCGCCACGACGCGCATGAGTGGAATGAAAGATGAAATGGAATACCAACGTTGGCGTCTCGCGACGACCGGAGATTAATCTTCATGATCGTCCCCGTCCGGTGACGGCGGGCACACGTTTTACTCGCTCTCTCGCGCGATAAACTTTTAACTCGGTCTAATGATTGCGGATATCGCGAAACGATTTAATTCCCTCTCGATTGCACTTCCTTTTCCCCCCTCTTCTCCCTCCCCGATCGTCGGAGCTAATTTCGATCGCATTAAACGTATCACGTATTTCGCGGATGCAATTGCGCTCAGTCAAGTGCGTTAACCTTCGTTCGAACAGCTCGTTTGAACGTGTCTTTCATCCCTGCTGCTGCGCCAAGCATTGCTTGGAATATTGGCAGGAAATTTTGCGCTTTGTCTTCTACGAACGGTTGCAATTAAAAGAATATTTCCGCGATGTATTTGTTGTAACACGTGGCAATAGTTTTGTTGTGACATTTTATATTTCTGCAATAAATGAACGCCTGCGGGGACAATATCTATCTGTGACTTGCGACGACGAGAATCGCTTTCGGAGCGAAACGTGTGAAAAGCGTTTTTCCAAACGATCACTTGTGAGTCGTTATGTTTCACACACCCTTGCTATGTGGTTGCGAACGGAGTCCTCCCTACAGACCGCGGAGCGTTAGGTCGTGCGAACGTCGCACATGCTGTGTGCAAACAATTTTACGCGGAAACCGCGCGAGATATAGAGTTAAATTCCGTCTCCCATCGATAACGGAAATTAAATAGAAACCAAGTGCGTTTCGCATCTTCGAATTCGATTAGCGAGATGCAAATTTTCCGCGCGTCTCGCTTATACGAGCGTGAGTGGAACTCACGCGTATCGGATGACGACGATGCGTGTGTGCGAGAAATCCGGTTTTTATTGACTGAAAACCGCGTCATTTATTGATTTGCCTATAAACCGCGACTGTACACGTATGTGTGTAAACCGCGAACGCGTACGCATTCTTGCTATATAGTCCGTGAAAAAATGAAACTAACGTGCGGATGTTCGCAAATCTCCGATTGCACCAACTCGAATCGCCGCTCGGAAATTGAATCACGCGCTTTAAACTTTATAATCGCTAATTAAAGATCTTCCTTTTCGTCAGGAATATATCGGCAGTTGACGCAAATATATTTTTTCGATTTTTGTTACAACGACAATTAAAAACCGAAATTGAAATTTATATATAAGTTACAGTTTTAAAAAATATATAATATGTTCATATAAAAAAATATAAAATGTTATACGTGTACATGTAAGAGATAGATAAAAAAAAAAAAAAAATCGATAGTCTCTCCGTTCCGCGAAGCAATCTTTACTGTCAATTGTCCGCGTTACCACCGACCGTGGGGAAAAACTGTCCACCGGACAGCCAGCGTGGAAGGAAAACGAAAGCTCGACGGAAGAAGAAAGAAACAGAATCTTTGCGGCGATATCTGTCCGGAACACAGCGTCATCGATTCCGCGCGACCACCTTATATAGGCGCTATAGGGCACTCGCTGCCTTACGGCTCATTAAATCCGCAACCCATTGCCAAGAAACGACATCGGCCGCGGAGAGACGGACTCGGAGTCGGCGAAAAAAGAGACCATAGAGAAAAAAAAAAAAAAAAAAAAAACACCTCGGATGGCTGCGCGCGCGAGCATGTCCTTACGTTCTCTCTTCCTCTCTCGGCGGCTCTCTTGAATGGAAGAAGTCGCGGAAGTAAAATGAGCGACATGTTTCTTGCCGGAGCGCAGAAAGGACAGAAGAGAGAAACGTCCGGTGGATGGTATTAGAGGTAAACGAGTCTCGTTAGAAAAGAAATTGCGCTGCAATAATTCTACCTCTCTCGCTAATCAAAAACGTGCTGCCTTTTAACAGCGGCAATCAACACGCGTCGCGAAGGTTAGCGCCTAGATCGTTAAACGGAGATACACATTATTAATTAATCCGGAGGCAACCGGACTATTAGCTTTCGTGTTCACTCCGATCGGTTTACGATCAGTTTACACGATCTGTATCGCGGATATCATTATCTCGTGTTTACACACACACAAAAGTGAATAAAAAGAAGACGAATCTTGCGCGACGAAATTTCCACACATGCGAGTTATCTAAAAGCAGACAATGCGCTAATTAAAATAATTATTGACTAATCTGCGCACCTCCGCTGGTACTTCTCATCGACTTCCATGTATATCGACGTCTTCCCATATAGCAAATTTGTTTTAAATAATGAACATTTCGCATTTACATGCACGCGTTTGCGCCTCTATGCAAAAGAAAGCGTTTGAAGATATTTAAAAGTTTCGCGAGATTGCGCGCAGAGGTTTGAAACATCGCACCAAACGTTTTAGTATTACCTACGTAGTTCCTACGGCTTCGAGAGAGGGTTTAAAGGGCCAATTACCAAAGACAAAGAGGGGTCTTCTCGCGAAGAGAGAGAGAGAGAGAAGGAGGGAGAGAGTCTGAGGTTTTAAATTACTCGAAAAGTTAATTGAACTCTCTCGCGCGATCGATGCGTGTTGCCATGTGTACTATTGTATTCGATTCGATTCAATTAATCCTTTCGCTATTGAGTAAATCAATAATGACACAGGCCGATCGAGAGAGAAAGAGAGATAAGAAGGGCACACAAGGGGAGCGAAAGAAAAAGAAAGAGTTTAGCGAAACAATGCGAATCTCCAAGCGCGAACTCTCTCGGCTCGCTCTTTCTCTCTTGACCAAGTATTGTTTCGGTCACGTAGCCCTTCCGTAGCCGTCTCTGCGCGCCGCGTAACAGAATCGAGCGGGTATCTCAGGTACGTAATTCTCGCGCATTGATCCTCGACGTAGCCTCTAATGTTCTCGACCGGGAGGGGAACTTGTTTCTCTCTCTCTCTCTGTCTTCTCCCGAGCTCATGAGATTTTCGCCGCGGCGAATCTCCGGTTTTCTGCGCCGTCAGACGCGCTAATTGGCGCAGTTAACGTATACGCGCACGTTCGACTAATTAACTAATTAGATTATTGCAAGCAGAATGTCGCCCGGGCGATTCGTCGCGCGAGAAACACGACGCGATTTTTTTTTTTTTTATTAACGTCAACGCGCCGCGCTCTAATGACGATTTTTGCGATAAGAATACAAACACACACACAGAGACGGACGAAGAAATGTAGTTTCCCGGAATATGTCAGAAGCCCGGGTCAATGTGAACCTCCTGCTGAACGACGGACGCCGCTCTCTCGGAGACTGGAATCTCGGATAAGCTGTGTAATTGGCTCCGGTGCGAACCCGGACCCGAACCCGAAGCTCAAGACTCCGAGACCTTCTTCTCTCTCTCTCTCTCTCGTGAGTCGCGGCGTTGCCAAGACTCGAAGGATTTTACCGTCGAATTTTAGAAACGATATGCGTCTCGGTGAACGCAATCGCTTGGGTGTTGTTTGTTTTTTCAACAAATACACACACATTGTGTGGATCGCGCACGGTTTTCTCTCAAACTGACATCCTAATGCAAGTATCGCCCCAGCAATCGCCGCTTGTTGTCGGACGTTCAAAGAAATAATCGCAACAAAGTGTTTTTTACACGCGCAAAGTTGCGTAATTCGCGGATGCTTCGATTTGCATCTCAAAGGAAACCCCTTCGATCCCTCTTTAATTTGTGAAAAAAAAATCGAGTAGCGAAAAAAAAACGCCGGAATTATTTTCAGGCGAACATCGTCCGCGACGAGGTGTCCGACATCGGGAATGCGACGGGGGAGTATGAAAGAGAACTGTTTTAACGGAGTTCTCCTTGTACGTCGCGGCGCCGATCGTACGGGTGTAAAGTGTGAACGATCTCGAGAATCTCGTTCTCACGCGCGCCATTTTCCATTCTGCTCCTCAAGCTTCCGCCTGATGCCTCGCACGCAGGTGCGATCGCATTCTTTCAATCATTCGTATAACACGGGAAATCACATATACGCAACAAAAGCGAAGTTCAAGCGCCTGATAAATTCAATATACTTTCGTTTAAATTTATCGAAAACTTTCAGTAATTTTCTCGTTCGCGCGACATCTTTGGAAAAAACTGTCCGACTTCCGACGCATCAATTACAAAGCAAACAGACGTATTTTTTCACTTACGATCTGACAGAAAAATGGGAAAGTATCGTCGTCGAATTTCGTTAATTCTTTAAAATTAGCCATTAAATATCTTTTAAAGACATTCGCGCGTGTGTGTTTTTCGTGATTTTACATGAAGGCAGAACCAATTATAATTCCCACATCGTACGAACGCGAGAGAGAAGAAACGAAACGCTCGGGACGATAAAATCTACTTTTCGGAGAATCTCGTGTGTGTGCGTGTTTTTTTTCACAATTTCGTACGAGGAGAGAAATCCGTAATTGTCAGGTTAATCAATTGTTATTTCGTACAAACGTGAGTAAAAAAATCCGGATATTTTACAAAACGATACAACCTACACTGTGTGTTTTTTTTTTTATTCTTACGATTTCAAGCGATGAATACGCGCGAGTTGAGTAACTTACTCGAGGCGAAGAGGAAAGAAAAGCGTATTTGCCTACAAGAGCGTGAGACTCGAGCATTGACTGCTCGGCCGGGCACGTGTTCATTGATTGGAAGAGGGAGAGAAGGAGCAAAGGAATTTCTATTGTCAACCGGGAGAACGCAGATATATCTCTGTGCACATATTCCTGCTACGACGGACAGTCGTTCGGCGTTGAATATCTTATACGCTCGCGAATATATTTGCAATTCGCGAGAAAATGTATTTAATTTTTAAAAATACAAATCAAATAAAAAAAGAAACATTTAAAGCGTTTAAAAAAATATTTAAAGAACTGCAATTGAAATTTTTCTGGACCTGTGTGAGAGAAAAATTAAAGAGCGTGTTTCGGACAACTCGCGTCGAGAAAGTTTGAACTCGAAGAGCAACGCGCGCGGCCACCACGTCCGAAACATCTCTCCCCCCCCCTCTCTCGTTTGGATATTTCTTTTTTTCTCTTCCTTCCTTCCTTGCTCGCTTTCTCTCCTCCCGTTTGTGCCCCGAGAATTTCTTTTGTCTTCCTTCCTCTTTCCTTCCGGCGAGCGACGGGTTTCCTCCTGCCGCAGAACTTAACTGGTGCTCCAATCAAGCTGCCACCGGCAGCACGAAATAAAAGACGGCAGCTCTCGAACTGGCGAGAAACCATCTGTGTGTGTATCCGACTGGTTTATTCGGAATTGCCGTCTCTAGATCTCGCCGAATACGATTAGATCGAATATATACAAGAGCGCTCGAAAAACCGATCGCGCGTATTTTTTTAATTTCACGTGAATTTACGCGCGCCTATGTTTTTTTCGAAACGTCGAGATTTACGTGATAATGTGAGCGGCGCGATAAGCAATTAACGCGCGTTTCCGGCGCGTTCTCTCTCACGTGAAAGAATATAATTTATTCGTTACGATCGCAAATCGGCGAAATAAAAGGAGAGAAAATATTACGTACGTTTTTTTTTTTTTTTTCGTTTTGCGAGAAAGGATTGCCGAGAGTTTATTTACGTTACAGACGCGTGCAATTTAATTGCGATCGAAAATCCGCGCAAAACGCCCGGGGATAGACCCGGGATCGTTAATTTCTGCTCCGCGTCTAACCCTATCATTACACATCTTTGAGACGTAAAAGTCTGATTATACGGTTTGTCCGAATATTGAGGGAAGGGGGGGGGGGGAAACGCGCAAAAAGAAGAAACGAGAAACGACGTGCGTCGTTATCGAATTTGTATATCGAACGTATTTTTCCAAAGAAAGCGCGATCGAATTTCCCTTTTCAAAAGTTTCCAATTAAATATTTGATTAATTGCAACAAATACTACGGCCTCGTTAATTAAGAAATACAACTTTGCTTAATTAATTAATATTATTACACATCATTCCGGTGGTTTGCGTGTGTCCAATTAATGTTGTAAACAAAATCGCGAGACAAATGCGCAATTCTGAACAAAATCGAGTTACGCGATTGCACTTTAGAATTGCACACAGCGCGAATTCTAATCGCGCATAGTTTCGGAAACATAGTTGGGCGCATTCACTTGGCCGGAGTGAATCGTCAATCGCGCGCGGTTCAACAATCTCGTGAGAGATGTTCCGGAGTTATATATCTGTCAAATGACTCGAATGGCCGTGATGACCAATGCAAACAAGCACGAGCGTGGCATACGCATCATTCTCGAGTGCCGCGCGCACGTGCTTGAATCGAATGATTTGTTCGGGAACAACCTATTGAGATGCTTATTAAATCAATGTCGAGAATCAAAACTTTTGAGAGCACAGCTCGAATTACTCTCAGAAATTTCTTCTTTCCTCGTTGCGGTTGAAATATTTTTTTTTATCCGTGGGTTTTCCGCAACGTCGTCGTTGAGTAATTTTCTCTCGCGAAAAACGAGCGCGCGGTTTTCTCGGGAAAGCAACGCGATCGACGCAATTGTTTCTTGCGTACATTTTTTTTTCAACAGTTTAAACATCGTAATGTGACAGACTTGTTTTTTTTTTTACATTGAATTTTTCAAAAGATACGCGCGAGAGACTCGGGAAATAAAATCGCGAAGAAGGGGAATTCTCTCGGAAATGATACGAGCGATATTATGTCAAGATCAGGAAATGTCGCGATCTAAAATCGCGATTCCACACACACACACCAGTCGCGCCGTGAAAACTTCTCACCTTTCGAGTGAAAATTTACTCGGTCGTTTACCACACATCGGCCTTTGCCGGCCGTTGAAATATTCATGAGCGTACGAGCATATCCGATGCACTCTCCGAACGAATCCCAGACTCTCTCCGTGTGCTTCTCTTCCCTCCCCCGTGTGTTCGGGGTATCGGCTCTTTGACCTCAGCACCATTCTGCATAACGGTGCATCGGCCTGGACGTTTGCCTATTATGTCACTATATTCGCGTATATGGATGTTGCGTTACGGTGTACCGTAAGTCGTTCGTCGTCCGAGAAGTTTCTTGAATTTTCCGAAGCTACGCACGATCAATCCTTGCGGTACAGCGCGCCCGCGCGCGCGCGCAAAGGAGAAAAAATCGCGAAACTCCCGCTCGTGTTCTCCGCTTGATAGATTCCAAGTTGCGATATGCACATCGCGCGTCGTCTACGGGGCAAACCCTGCGGCAGATCGCGAAACAGGAATGTTGTTTCGTACGCGATACTCCTCCGAAAGATCGCCACAACGTGTCCGCGCCGTATAATACGTTTCTGCAATGACTTCCTGTGACGATCGGAAGTAGCGGCTTTGACGCGCGGACAGGATTTTCTACAAGCGCGTATCGATAAAATACACGCGTTAGGGATACTCGCGCAATTATTTCTATAATACGTAGGAGTGTTGCTTTTTTCTTTCCAAGCCTCGAGCGCACGGCAATTCCGTAAGCGCAAGACTGTTATTTGCGATTCGTTCCGTACGGAAAGAGAGAGAGAGAGAGTTTCTG
>QVNV01001917.1:0-14081 GCA_014825455.1 Pseudomyrmex pallidus | reverse complement strand
CAGAAGGAGAAAGAGAGAAGGAAAAATACGAACCACGCACGAGAAACAGGCTAGCAACTAGGTACGCTTCTCGCGGCTGGCAGTGTTTAGCTATAGGGCAAAAAAGAGAGCAGTTATGTATGTCCGTTTCTTTCGACTGCTCGACGTTGGCCGAAGCGCCGAGCGCACACGTACACGGCTGTTCGCCTGTGTGCGTATCCCCTCCAGGCGCTGCTGCTTGCTGTAAGCGAGGCCGAGTTGGCATCTCTGCAGAGATGCCAGATTCTGTGCTTTGGTAGCATGCGGTAGCATTAGAGGGGATGCGCACAGAGCTACGTACCGTATATTTACGCTGTGTGCGCATCTCCTCCAATGCTACCGCATGCTACCAAAGCACAGAATCTGGTATTTCTGCCTAGCACGCGTACACTATAGCTATGTTGAAAGAGAGAGGCAGCAGATATATCTCTGCTTTCTTCTATCATCCGAAGACGGCCGAAGCGTCGAGCGCACACGTACACGGCTGCTTGCCTGTGTGCGTATCCCCTCTACTTGTTGCAGCATGCTGTAAAGAAGCTAAAACTGTGAACACTGCTTCGCGGCTGGTTTACATCGCCAATGGTGACTAAGGGCTTGTTCTGAGAATGTCTGCGCGAGACTCCCCCGCTGCAGGTGCGGCGGGTCTTAATGACAGCTTCAGGGATGACAGCGAGCTCCGGCGACAGCAATCATCCTCTTCACTAAGGTAGGTTTTTGCGAATTTTTCTCTGGTATCGCGATGCATAAATCCAAAGTATATGCCTTACGGCGCTCGGTGAATGATCTCGCGGAAATAATATCTAGAGTGCTTCTCACCAGCAAGGATTTTGCGGATAAAAGGCAACAAAGTGAATCTGCCTTCAGATTGTGCAGTGAAGCTTTTGTTGAGGTTTCTACTGTTTCTCTGCTTATTGGAAGAAAGAAAAAATGATGCTTCTGCGATAGACTCAGTCAAAGATTTTATAACTCAAACCTTCTCGAGGATCAGCGCCGAGCCTCATCGCGACTGCTCTGTCGATGTTTGGGCGGGCTCCCAGCGCTCTTACGCGTCAGCAGGCAGATCAACTGCTACAGCGATTAAGGTTGCCCGTAGACCGTCGATACCGGTGAAAAAGTCAACTACCATATTGGTAGTACCGAAGAAAGAGACACAAGACAAATTTGCATCGTCTAAGGATACTAGATTGGCTTTTCAAAGGATTATAAAGTCATCTGATTACAACCTGAAAGTAAACAGAATTACCACGACACGCAATAAAGGCGTACGCATTGAGGCTCACAGGTGACATTAATAAAATCCAAAATTCCAAGGAATTAGACAAGGCTGGCTTAGAGGTTGAAAATATTACAAAGTTAAAACCACGTCTTATTTTACATGGCGTGCCTGTCGGTATGACTGTGGAGGATTTAAGAACCGAGCTAATTGCATTAAACTCTGACAAACAAACTGACACAGACATCACGGTCGTACATACGTTCCCAACTAAAAAAAATCGTTTTTCCAATAGAAGTTGCGTTATAGAGGTCTCCTCTCAAATACGCACTAAATTATTAAGCGGAGCTCACGTGTACATTAATTACTCGGCATGTAGAATTGAAGACTACGTCAGGGTAACGCAGTGCTACAGATGCCTTACATTTGGACATTTATCAGAAAAATGTTTAGCTTTTCTGCGGTCATTGTGCCGGTGCGCACAAAATGAGAGAGTGTCCGAAGAAAAAAGAAGTCGCGACATGTGGAAACTGTAAGAGATGGATACACAAAAAGCTTCCTCACTCGGCATTGGATGGCAAAGCGTGCGATTTTAAAAAAAAGAATACAAGATAGAATTAGTAACATCAACTATGACTAACACTTACACAGGATCAGACTGCATTTGTCACGTTAAATATCATGTTATTCGCTTGTCTGAAACATGGCTAAAACCAGCTTTGACAGATCAAATGTTAGCTCTGCCTGGATACAGACTCCTCAGGTGCGATCGAGTTGGCAAGAGCAGAGGGGGCGTCGCTATTTTCATCATTGAGTCCCTGAAGTCTAGGATATTAGCCACATCTGTGAAGGTCAGTATTGCAAGAAACCGGAATATCTGTTTACAGAGATCACGACAGCTAGTAAAAAACTCCTTATCGCAGTTGTTTATAGACCACGCTGCGGCCATCTTTCAGATTTTATAAATACTTTCTCTGATCTCTCTGTTTCTTACGGACACGCTGTCGTTTTCGGAGATTTCAATGCTAATTTACTGAGCCAATGTTTTAATTTAGATCAAATATTTAACTTCATAACTACATCAGCTTTGTACCTGGTACCTACATCGTCGTCTGCTACTTTTCTCGACTTATGTATCGTAGATGACCGTGAAAAGCTTATCTCTTTTGGACAGCGCGATGTTTGCTTTTTATCGCCACATGATCTTATTGAAATAATCTACAATATTTGTGTTGACAGAAGTAATACCAAGACCATTACGGTAAGAGATTACAGCAATTTTGACAGAGAGAACTTTCTGCGTGAGCTCTCGGACAATGACTGGTGTGCTTTGAGAGGCATGGAGGACATAGATGAAAAAGTCACCTGGTTTAATAACACTTTGATGAACTGCTTCAATAAACATGCACCTCTTAAAACTATACATCCGAAGTATCTGCCTGCACCGTGGATTACTACTGAGATAAGAGCTATCACGATCGAAAGAAACAGGCCGCGCAGAAAATGGCGTCGGCATAGAAACGATACAAACTACGCGTTTTATTATATAAAGCTCAAAGAAATAAGGCTCAGGACATGATACGTAAGGCAAAGCAAGAATTTTGTATGACCACTGTTTCTAACATCAGAGATTCTCAGCTACTTGGAAGAAGCTTCGACAACTCGGTTTAATAAAATCTAAGGTCACAGATAAAAGCCTGTCATTCGCCACCGATGAACTCAATGAACTCAATTTTTCTTATCACATTCCAACAATAATAGTCTTATTAATTCAGATTCTCTCCATCTAGGAGAGGAATATTATGACGATGCTAAATTTTACTGGAAGAACATTGAAAGCCGAGATATCTGCAGAGCCATAAGCAGAATCAAATCCGATGCCATTGGAATTTACGGAATATCATTGAATATTATAAGTCTGGCCTCGACTATATTGCTGCCACATATTTAGCACATTTTCAATTTCTGCCTAATGCATGGAGTTTTTCCATCTTGCTGGAAGTCTGCCATGGTCCAATCTCGAAAACCAGGAGCTCTACGGAACTTAAACATTACAGACCAATCTCCATCTTGTATGGGCTCTCCTGTTTGCAAAAAAGTTTTTGAACGATTAATCGCCGATCAGATAAAGGAATACGTGGAAGCTAATAAATACCTGGACAAATACCAGAATGCTTATAGAAACGACCACTTTACTTAAACGGCCCTTATTAGAGTCCTTGATGATATTAGATTTGCAGCCGACACGCGAGAAGTCACTGTATCGGTATTTTTTGACTTCTCCAAGGCGTTTGATTGCGTAGTATATCATAAACTAGTTACTAAGCTGAGAGAATACAACTTCTCGTGCTCGACTTTGCGCTGGATTTGCTCTTATCTTTTCGGGAGAGCGCAGGTGGTGCGTGATCCCGGCTCAGAGGCATTCTTTGGAGAGCGGTCCGTACTCAGAGGAGTTTCTTAGGGATCTGTGCTGAGTCTATTGCTTTACGCACTTTGTGTCCGATTTTGAAAAAATTTTACAACATTGTAAATATAATTTTTACGCAGACAACTTGATGATTTATCTACACGTAAGGCCTAGCAATTTAAACAAAGCAGTTCAAAAGATAAATGGAGACATTAGTAACATAATAAACTAGGCCGCGGAGAACGGTTTGACTCTCAACATCGGAAAGACATCCGCGGTAATTTTCGGAGCCAGGTACATAAGGAGGATTGTTCGTGAGAATATACCTCCAATAGAAGTTGAGGGGATAAAAATTCCATATAAAGATTCGGTGATCTATCTGGGCATTACATTGACCAGCACACTTTCTTGGGATGAACAGGTCAACGCCACTTTAGCTCGTATGAATGCCTCTTTTTATTGGTTGAAAGTGTACGAACACTTATTTACACCAGCGCTGAGAGCCAGACTGGTCTTTACACTGCTTATACCTCTTTATGACTACTGCTGCACGTTGATGACGGACATAACAGGAGAAAACAATTTGCGTCTACAAAGATCTCTGAACATATGTGTGAGATTTATCTACCAAGTAAGATAGTATGAGCATATCACGTCGCACTTCAACAAATTACTTATTAAATGGCTAAGGATAAAATCAAGATGAGAATATTTCGTTGGATGCCTAGTTTACAGGATTCTGGAAACCAAAAGGCCAAAAGTGCTTTATGAGTCTCTTGTTTCTAAACAAAATGTGAATCAACGCGACACCAGAATGATCCGTGACGACATGATTATTCCAATAAGCAGAACGGAACGGTTCAGACGGTCTTTTAGGTACGTCTGCGTAGACATTTGGAATGCGATACCTGAGGATATTTGCAAAGAACCTTACTGCGACTTTAAAAGGCAATTGTATGCCTACTTTTTATTACGCAATTTTTATCTTTC
The DNA here is from genome assembly GCA_014825455.1 of Pseudomyrmex pallidus. Lineage (NCBI taxonomy): Eukaryota > Metazoa > Arthropoda > Insecta > Hymenoptera > Formicidae > Pseudomyrmex > Pseudomyrmex pallidus. The sequence continues at coordinate 9,453 of QVNV01001917.1, read as the reverse complement.
TTCCACACTAATAACAGTAGCCTTCATTCTTCAGTTTTTATATTTCTTATGTTAGTTTTTTTATTATGTTATTTTCTTTTCATTATTATTTTTCTATTATGTTATTTTCTATTTATTATTTTTTCTATTACTGCTTTGTTTTATTTTATTTTAGTTTTATTTTTATTGTGTAGTTTATATTTTTACTCTGCCTTTTTGTCTTTCTGTATTTCAACACGCACTTGATCACTTTGTTTAATTTATTTTATTTATTCTTGTTACTCATATTACATTTCTATTCTTGTTATTAAATGCGCTTTAGGGGACTTCTCATAGCGCGATACAAATAAAGCATCTATCTATCTATCTATCTATCTATCACTCTCTCTCTCTCTCGTCCAAATCCGCAGCTAAAGTCCGACGTTGATTCCTCCGGCGGTGCAGATTATCAGAACGGTGAGGAGCCAGAATTACATACAATAACAAACACAAAAATAAGACTATTCTAACATGCACAAGCAAGCCCTGGAGGATCTTAACGCTTTTTAGAACGGCTCGCACTTCCGGACTACCGCGAAAAAGCTTTATGTATTCCCTACCTTCTGAGGAGGAGATAAGAGTATGTGGGATTCCCTCTCCCATCGCGCAAGATGGAAGAAGTTCGCTCACTAAAACCGCCTCAGTGACTGACATCTGAAAGTATTAGGAGAGGCCCCGGAACGCCGTTAGGACTCTGCCGACGCCCCACCAGCATTCCAGGTGACAAGTTTTGCCGCCGTTCTCTCTTGGTTAGAGCTTACACTCCCCAGCCGCGGCGAGAGAAAGGGCCACACTTCTGTTTTGCCGGATATGAAGAGCCACGTGCAATGCAGAATGCTGGTCCCCGCCCGCACTCTCCGTGTGGCTTTGCGTCAAACTTCCAAAGGAAGACGCTTCCCCATAACGAAATCAAGAGACCCCACGAGGGAGGGATCGACTCTTCTCGAGAGATGAGCCGTACCATAACCTTCACCAGAAACGAGCTGAAGCTTCGAAGCTACTGCTTCGAGGACGCAAAGTCAGGCTTATCCTTCTTCTTCGACTCCGGGGTGGGGGAAGGGCAGAAGAGCAGCGAGCATGCGCGCCTCTGTGAGTGGCTACTTCCCGGAGCCCCCTTCTTGGCTGGTACAGCCGTTTTGGCCACCCTCTTCAGAGCAACTTGCGTTGCCGAAGAGGAGGCCTCACGTGTTGGCGACCGTGCCATTCGTCGTGATGGCCAGCCACCGGTTCAGAGCCTTGCGCTGTTTGAGGCGCAGTAGCACATCCCTCCTCACACCCCGTGGAGGATGTGGTCACCCGTGTGGAGCGAGTTTGCCAGCCTTCTTCCTTCTCCTAACTGCTGGGGTGGCCTCTTTTCCCCTCCGCGAAGAAGTCGAGAAGACCGCGGCCAGCTTTCGCTCTACGAGCGTACCCACCTTCTTAAGAAGGGACTCCTCGTTGAGTCCTCCTTGAGCTTGAGGGAAATGCGGCGGCGGGAAAATGCGCGCCTGATCGCGCAGCGCCGTCACCTCAGTCCTCAGTTTTCCACTTCCAACCGTAACTCCAGGTTCTCCAGGAAAACTCTGGAGGGAGCTGGCGAGGTGTACCTAGAGTCATCCCTGAGACGCCCATGCGTCTCAAGGATGACCCGCACGCGCTTGCGGCACTCTTGGGCGCCTTAACTGAAGTGCCCTTCAGTCGTTTTGACTTCTGGGCAACCTCGTCAACCGCCTCCAGCTCGAGGTGGATCCGCTCCAACACCTCAATGGTGCTGAGGACGGTCAATTTGTCTTCAATCCGAGGAGAGGGCACCTCCTTTGGCGAGACTTTCCGAGATCGGGGTCAAATGACCTCCGGATCAGGGTCATACTCCGGCTCGAACTCCGACGCGGAGGCTCCTCCGCGCCTATCGCGATTTCTTGCCGCCTTGAGCGTCTGCGGCGTTCAAACGCGAAGAAAACAGAATGAATGAATGACATTGACATAGACATAGATTCAAAATATTAATTAAAATGAATAATAATGGCACAAAAATATTTTCCATACTTATAACAATTATTAAAACTAAATATTTAATATTTAGTCATGTAGTCAATGTCATTCATTCATTCATTGTGTTTTGTTCGGGTTCTCCGTTACGCGATAGATAGAAGACGATGTAATCAGAGATACTAGACCGAGCCGGCAGCAACGAGAATTATCAATAGTCGATACGCATCAAGCGAGAACGCTTTCGTGAGCTCACATGGTTCTCGCTTGTGCTTGTGGATAGTGTCAGGTAGTGTGCATTCTTGTGAGCTCCCAATAGTACACACATACACATCGTACAGCCACCATACGATGTGTCAAATTGACACACGTCCGCTAACATGCTCCCACGTATTTTTTGTTTAACGACGTATTAATTCATCGATCTGTCTCTCGATATGGATTACAACTTTGAAAAGTGAGTAACGAGAAGCGCAATTTGGCGTTTTCTTTTTTTGCGCGTAATAACGACGCAATTGTGCAAACACGTTTTCCGAGTTTGCAAATCGCTCTTCTCTCTCTCTTTCTCTTTGACACGTTTATCTTTTGTGTTTATTTTGTGTCTTTCGCGTTGTAACATCCATCGATTTATGTGTGTTACAGCTCATCTCAGCCTTCGGTGGAGAAGTGCATTCTGTTCCCTCGAAACAACAGAACAATAATCACAGACGCTTACGCGGGCATACCCGAGAATTTATTGCTTAATTTCGTGGGATTTCTGGTAAGAATTCTTGGAGCGCGCTTGCCGCTAATTCGAATCACGTACGGCGACGTTTATAATCTGTTCAATTTATATATTTATCATTAATATTTAAAATTACACACTTGTACATTTTAATGTGTCTCTTAAAAACACAAATGTTGTCACAAGCTGTTTGATAGAATAATGTTAATTTCAATTATAATTGAATTGTTTTTTAATACATAATAAAATTTTCAATGGCGACCTTCGTTACAGCTTTTAGTTATTTTATTCGGTCTATTACGTAAGAAAGCGTGGAATTATGGACGTCTCGCACTGTTGTACAAATCTGAAAACAGATGGATGGAACTGTTTTATGGCGCTAATGAAAACCGCGACACCGATCCGTTATGCGTCGAAGCTTCCGTTAATTCTCAACTATCGCAATTGGACCAAGGATTTCTTTCATGGATTCTTACCGCTTTCAAGATTAAGTTAGTGTTTGGAGTTCTTAAGTTATTTATCCATATACGTATAACATATGTAATTTTCTTATATATTTTTTTGTGTGTGTGTCAGGGATGATGAACTATTGCAGCGTGCGGGACCTGATGGCTTATTATACATTATGTTTGAGCGCTGCTTAATAATGTTAACCATCATGATGCTCGTTGTATCTCTGTGCATAGTTTTACCTATAAATCTTAATGGAACCATGCAGCCAGGAGACAGCGCTATGTTCAGTCATACAACAATATCAAATCTAGATCCCACTTCTCCTTTGATTTGGATTCACACTATATTGCTCTTATCTTATCTACCAGTCGGCAGCTTTATTATGAGACGTTGCTTAAAACAGGTGTTGTGTCGCAAAGTAAAAATACAGATAACCCTTCGTATAACGCGAATATTCCACAGAAATGTCGCGTTACACGATAATTATCTGTATACAATATCTTCTATTCTTTTATACAAAATATGTTTCGCGATGTTTATGTATGTAGCAATCGCATAAGAATCTCTATATATGTCTTTGTAGGTGCGAGATACTAGACCTTCTGGAGAATATGCAGCAAGAACACTGTTAATTACAGACATACCAAGGCATGAATGCACCGTTGAGAATCTGACTGAATATTTTCAGTATGTAGAGAAAAGAGAATTTTTCTAATTAAAAAAACAAATTGTCCGTCTTAGCGCTAACATTTTCCAAATTAGTATGAAAATAATTTTTTAATATTGCGTCGATCAATATTTTTTATCTTTGCGCTCCAACGATTTGTTTTTTTTAGACGAGCATTTACCAATTTAACGGTAGAAGATATTACATTGGCGTACGATATAAGACGCCTTTCGAAATTAGACGAGGAGAGAGATTGTGCGGAACAGGCTCGCTTATATTGCGAGAGTTATTCCAAGAAGAGAGAACCTTTGAAAATGTATCCTTATCCGTGCGGGCAAATATTTGGACATTGTTGCAAAAAGGTGAGTACGCGTAAACACAGAAAAAAAAAACATGTAGATAATAGATTACTCTAAAGCTAAATTAATTATTGCACGAATAATCATTTTTTATTTACACCGTTAAATTGGGCAGCAAGTGGACGCTCAAGAGTTCTACACTAATGAGGAATTACGATTGATAGCGTTGGTCGAGGAAGAAAAGAAGCTAGCATTTACCAAACCCATTGGAGTAGCATTTGTAACTTTAGGTAAACAATAAAATGCAATAAAAATGTATCTTAATAATTGACGAAATGATTTAACAAGTAATTAACAGGTACGCCTGGTGCGGCCAGAACATTGCGCAAGCAGCTGAGGTCTTCGCCTAGTGTGAAGTGGAACGTGGATTACGCGCCGATACCATCGGATATATTCTGGGAGAATCTAAGTATTCCCAGACCGTGCTGGTACTTAAATGCCGTGTTAATAAATTTCTTTTTGGGATTAGTATTGTTTTTTCTTACTACACCGGCGGTGAGTACATTTTTTTTTTTTTTCATCGAAAATACATCGTGATGAAAAACATGTGCAAATTTTAAAAATATGCCTGATGTCACCTTCTGTTTCAGGTTGTAGTAATGAACGTTAACAAACTGCCAATTACTGGAGAAATTAAAAATTTAAGCCCATTACTCTCTTCCTTTTTGCCTACCGTGATGCTGGTCACGGTGGCCGCTATAATGCCTGCGCTAGTCGGTAGAAGCGAATCTCTCATGAGGCATTGGACCAGAAGCACATTGAACCGTGCCGTCATGAGAAAAACATTGCTTCTGCTGTTATTGATGGTGCTTATATTGCCTAGTTTAGGATTGACCAGTGCTCAAGCGTTCTTTTCTTGGACAGTACATGCTCGCGATGACATGACACCGTGGGAATGTGTATTTTTACCAGATCAGGTGCGCGACAGAGATCGATTTTTGTTAATAAAAAATACACATTGTGAATCTGTGCAATATATTGCAAAATTTACAGGGTGCTCTTTTTGTAAATTACGTGATAACTGCGGGTTTACTCGGATCCGGATTGGAATTGGTTAGACTCCCGGAACTCGCGCTATATACTTTTAGACTGTGTATAGCTCGCAGTCGTGCGGAAAGAATATACGTGAGAAAAGCGGTACTTTGGGAATTTCCATTGGGAGCTCATTACGCGTGGCTGCTGTTGGTTTTTACCATGACAACCGTTTACAGCTTGGCGTGTCCGTTGATCACTCCCTTCAGTCTGCTCTATCTCGTAGTAAAACATTTGGTATGTTTGATAGAATTAATCTGGTTCTAATTTGTGTATGTAGATGTATTTTATGTAATAACATTATTATATCTTCATAAATTAGGTGGATAGACACAATTTATGTTTTGCTTACGGGCCGAGCATTGGCGGTGGTCAACTGGCCGGAGCGGCAGTTGGTGCTGCAGGAGCCGCACCAGTTTTAGCGCAAGCTGCTCTTTTAGCCTTAGGTCTAGTGAGAAGAGGCCTTTCTCCGTTAGCCGCGGTGCAACTCACTGGGCTCTGTCTGAGTATTTTGGGTCTGGTAACTGGTGCTGCGGTATCGTTCTCGAAATCTAAGGTATTATACAATGGTGTTATAGTTTGACTCCACACACCGATCTTTTCCCCCAAAATAAATTTAAATTTTTCATATTTTTTATATTTATTAGAAAATAAGAAAGCTGGAAATTTTGTGGTGTTATGTGAATGTTTTTTGGTAGAGAAAAAAAATGATTTCAAAATATTAATTACTCATCGACTCTGGTAGGCACCAAAAAGGGATTTCTCTGCGGGTCAAAATTTTGTCGCCCCAGTATTACGAAAGAATCAGACGTCGGTAGAGGAAACTATTTCAGTAGCGTCGAACTCGGAAGCAAATTTACCAAGTTCGAGAAGTACCACTTCCTCTTTACAATCTGCCCAAGAAAGTCCAAAGCTGTATCAAAACTACGGCAGTGAGCAGAGAGTTTGATTCCCGTGTTTATATTATATACATACTCCTGATATATATGCACGATTATTCAGTAACTATAAACTAAGAGATTATAAGTTAAATAGTTATAGAATTTTAATCGTCAATATTTTATAAAATATACGGCAATTGTGCAATTTAGAAAACTACGGCACAAAACTAATGTACATTCTAAATATTTCTTATACCGAGCATCACACAAATTAGCATATAACAATATCACATGTAATTATAGCAATACTAGTGTGTACGGATTTTTTTTCAAAAATCCGTGGGTTAACACTCCATTTGCTTTTATTTGTACTTTTTTCTAAGAAATTAAGAAAATATTCTGGTAATTTGTATTTCAATTTTTATTTCTTCTCACAATGTTAATAACAGTTTTTTTTCTTACACTTAAATACAAAAATAATCCATATTCAATGTATAACATTTTTTTGTCTCTTATAAAACTTCAAAATATTAAGATGTTTTTTGTGTAAAGCTAATAATACTTCCTCCCCAAACCACGCTATTTAAAGAATCTCATTTATATAAAAAAAAAGAAAAAAAAAAAAAGAAAGAAAAGAAAAAAAAAAAAAAAAGAAAATGTGCGTATGACTACATATCGATCTACCTTATCATTTTTAAATTGGCGTGACAACACAAAAAAATTATCATCAATCATTTTAATAATTGAATATCAAAAACCTATTTTTTCTGGATTAAAACGAGATATACGTTTACATTTAATTTTATTATTTAATATTACGTATGTATATTAATATGTGTATTAATGTAACGACATTAGAACGTATATAGAGTATTAAACATATATAAGTTTAAAATTAGCTTTTACTTAACGTAACAAAGTTGGTTTTGTTTAAATAATATTTTTATAAGATTTCAAAACGATTGTGTGATAATATGTACATACACTAGCATATTATTATATATTTATCAAATTATACTAGCAATAGTTTTTGATGATTTGATAGATCGACTATCTTATATATTGTGCTGCAACAACTGCAGCACGAAGAATGAACAACGGATGGTTTCACTTTATTGCGAGAATTATGTAAGAAAAAGCCTTATATAACAATATCATGTGGTAATACTTTATCTACTTTATACATTTGGAAATTGTACATTTTTCGATTACACATAAGGAATATTTGTAGGTTGAAAATACTTCAAAACTCTTTATTGAATGTATATAACTTAAAATAAAACACAAACAACAATTCACGTACATTTTTTTTTTTTTTTTTTTTTTTTTTTTTTTTGCAAAGTCTTACAATGAATGGCTAAGAGACATATATGTATGTATATATAATTCCTTAAATAATAAATTATTCTCTATTTAAAGTAATGATCTATATATTATGTGTTTATTATTTGTTGGAATGAAAAATAATAAAACTACATGTGACATTTAGATGTAAATTAAAACATTTAAATATGTACCTACATATTTATGCTTTTTTTGTTATATTGTCGATTTTTCTTAAAAAAAAAAAAAAAACTGTCTCTATACTTGTTTGTACACATGATGAATAACTGATTCGCAAAAAACGAAGCATACTGAAACAACGACACAACAATGCAAAAAAAAACCTTGAAAAAAATCAAGATGGTCAAAAGTGACGATTATAAATCATTCTCCCTTCCCCACGCTCTCTTAGTCTTATTAGAGATCATACAAAAGTTTCTCGTAATAAACAAATATACGTACACACACGCGCGCGCGCGCGTAATTGCTTAATACTGAATTTTTATGAGTATAATATGATAATTGTCTACGTTATATACGTGTGTGTATACACATACACACACATACACAAAGTAATTCAATGATATTTATTTATATATGATTAATATATTAATATATGTATGATTTATATATATGATTAAATTATTTTTTTATACATGTACATATAACCAGTACTAGATAATACTTGGTTTTATATATGCCATGTATTATAACAAAATAATGAGTGTATTTTCTATATTTGATTAATAATTATCGTTCAAACTAAATTTTGCAAAATATATGGCAGTGAGAATATTTATTGCAAGTCCGAAGAAAAACAAGAGAACAATATATAGATTATTTTACATGTTGTCACATAATTCTACATGTTTAGACATTTTTTATGAAATAATTGCTACTATATAGAAGAACATCAGAAATGTAATTGGTTCTAGTTGTTTGCCTAGTTTGCTTTCAAGGCACTATATTTCGTTCATATAAAAAAACAATTAACTCTATGATAAATATTCGTAAGAACGTAAAAATGCAGACTATCAAATGTATTCTAATTAATGTAGTCAATAATAAATTATTGATTAACTATTAAAATAATACTAAGTATATACAAAATCAGTTTACATATTAATATATCCTTAATTTCTAAAAATACATATATATATACATGCAGATATATAGATAGATGTATTTAGATTGTGTATAAATACATGTATAGATATATCTATATATGTTTTTATAGTGTTACATGAATACATATAAATATCTACACACATATATATATGTATATATGTGACATAAATACAGTCATTCCGATTGATTCCTTTCCTGCGGAGCATAAACAAATGCTTCGCAGTAAACAAATTAGTCAGAGTGGCTTGTACAAAAACTCTTGTACAGGTTTTATATACATGATGTTTATTACGTGTGAAACAGGATTCCTCAAATATCAAGAGTAATTCATTTATATTCATTTAAACTACCACCAATTATAGCTTCCAATTGACTAGATGTGAGATTACTTAAATCCTTCACTTGAGGTTTTTCTTTTTTTGCCTTTGAACTTGCATCGCACGATACAGATGTGGTAGTCTCGAGATTTCTGACTTCTTCTCCCTCCTTTTGAGATTCTTCGCTTTCTTCGCTGCTCAAATCAACCTGTGAGAAATTATTATTGCTAAAACCAATCGTCACAAAAATTACGATGCTGTTTTGAAAAGTTATGTATGCGTTAACAGTAATTCATGCTCTTAAAAATGTATATTAAAAAAATAAAGTATTATATTATATGAGAAAAACATATACAGGATGTTTGAGTTAAATGACCATCTCTCTTTGTTTTGTAAATCGAAAGAAATAGCGTAATATAAAAGAATTAAATAATTCAAATAGCGTAATAAAAAATTAATAATTCAAGTTTTGAATTATTAAATTTGAGTTGTATTTATTACTATGACCGTAGAAAGAAAACAAAAAAAGAGAAGTGATCACTTACATTAATATATAAATACAAATAGAAAAAAATTATACATA
>QVNV01001914.1:0-13529 GCA_014825455.1 Pseudomyrmex pallidus | reverse complement strand
TGCGATATATATCGATGTGCGATATATATATCGAAATGCGATATTATGATGTTTGCGCAGAAAAATCTTATTCCTGCTCAAAACGCTACTTAGTATACTAGTACTACGTACTGTTGCAACACAAAAATTAATTTTGTATCGACGCGATCTACTACTGTGTGCCTCTTGAAACGACTGAGTAAACGGGCTCTGTCAAGATGTTCAAACGACGTAGCAAACGATCGCGTAATTGGAGTTGCTCGCGGTGTCCCTACGACACGTGTTACATAAAGCGCACGTGTCTGTCTGTGTGCGTCCACTCTACGTGATTGATTAATGATAGCGAACAAGGTCCGTCGCGTAATAATAAAGACGCGCGGCAGCTGCGGCGTTTAAAAGCGATGTAATAATCTTACGATAATAGTAAAATGTTACTTTCTATCGTAAATCAGAACGGCGCAATCGCGAGTAGTCTCCAGACGTCGTAATTCCGCGGGTACTCTTTTGTTGACGCGCGAGACGCGCGTGGTGGTAGTTTATTTTTAGCTGTTCCTCGAAAATTGCAAGTAACAACTGATTTAACTGAAATAAATTAAAAATTCTGAGAGAAAGAGAGATCAGGGGTTGACAGAAATGGATATAAAAAATGTTGCTATACGAGAAGGAATAAAGGATGCGAATTAATTTTTGATTCGCGAAACCGAGGATGGAGATGTGACGTCACCGCTAACCGCAAACTTTCTAAAAACCGCTTTTCCGCATCCTTCCTGGAACGGCTCGAGGATCTTCGAAGTACCGCGTGGGTAGGTAGGTTATACACACATTTTCGTACGTGTATCTTGTCGAAGAGATCGGGCGTGTGTGTATATATCGAGATAGAAATAGCGTGACATCTCTCTTGGGATGCAATATTTATTCTTAATGCACCGTGACATGTATCAGACGACGTAAATTAATTACGCGGTCATAATACATGTTCGTGTTCTTGTACATATTATATATAATAAAATATTAAAATACGTATATATATATATATGAATATGTAATATATAATATCGTAGGCGTACAATAAATATTTACAACAATTTGAACCAGAGCAGTCCGAGTTCGTTTGGGGAGAAGGGGAGGAGAGCGACGCGGGCGGTGTGGCAACACTCATCATCATCATCATTATCATCATAATCATCATCCGGCATCATCGATTATGTACCGTGGATCATCTTTCAATCTCGTTTTTAGTGCAAATTACGTGAAATCGTGAGATCACATGCTGCGGATCGGCCGATCGCGAGGTTTACACCTGGTTCTCGTCCTCCTTGGACGGATGCGCCGCGATCCACTCGAGTGCCTTCTGTATCAATGGCGGGATTTCCGGCGTGGTCGGCAAATGAGCGCCCGATGGTTGGAAGCCGTTCTTGTCGGCGACGTACGTAAGTGAGATCGCCTGGCCGTCGTCGCTCTTGTAGCTGAAGCCGCCCTCCGCCTTCATCGCCTCGTTCTCAGAACCGGCGTCTTCCACATGACCCTCCTCCTCAGCCTTGATACCGTTGCCGGCCTCGTAACTCCACTTGTACGATCCGTCGGGGTTGGGACCCTCTTGACTTTGACTGACGATCGGTATCACGTCTTCGGCAGGCGCTGCCGCGGCGCAGGCTGCCAGCGCGATCAAGACTATCTGTTGTGATCGCGAAACAAAAACAAATACGATTTAAAAAAGATGGAGAAAACGTACACGTGTATGCACTTTAAACTATAAAAATCTAAAACGTATATAATTAATGAAGTCATATTTGCTGACGCAAATGTGACATTTTCCCGCGGTAAAATTAATTGCGTTTATAAAATTATAAGGAATGATGAGATCATTATCAATTCATTTACTGTCGTCATTATTAAAGCATTTAGCGATCGATTTGTTATTAGAAGATACTGAGAGATTTATTGTCACGGCGATATATTACAATTGAAATTTTTTCCTTTAGTTTATTTTACAAGTTAAAATATTTATTTATACGCAACTTTCAATTTTGCACAAGAAAACTAAAGTTACAAGATGTTCACGATTGATAGGAATCACTCGAACGTGACATTATATTGCGAAGTCACACACGGTATCGGCCGTTGCATCAAAGTTACGAGAAACTCACTCTTTTAAATTAACAAATTCGCAAAAGATTTTCGCGTAATAGCCGAGTTGAAAGTAAAATCAACGCTTATCCTTGAGAGAGAGAGATGAGAGATATAACAATTAACCCTGCGGAGAGTTAATGATCGATCCATCTCGTCTGTCGATATTAGATGGGATCGCGATTAAAGCGGTGCGATTATATCCCGCGAACGGGAATGCATTCCGAATGTGATTTAGTATCGATGCGCGCGACGATAAAAGTAAATCTAAACATCTGCCGCGAAAGTTACATCATCTCGACGCGAAGAATGAAGCGAACCTCAGTCAACCGCCACTGAGTAAATTTCTAAACGCGTAAACAGAAGACGAGAAACGTTAGCCTTTTCGTCAGTTTCCTTGTTTGACGTTGCACAAGTGTTTATGCACAACGTGTTAATGGTTTTAACTTTGCTCGGACATTCAATCGTTTCGCTGTGCAACGCAACAGGATCAACGGCGAAAAAGTGACGGAGATTTTTCTGTGAAAATTTCTGCAACACAGATTTTTCGACACAAAAGTATAGCCAAAATACAAAAAACATTTCCGAAATCAATCGCAAGTTTTGCGATTATGGCGCGACCGTGAATATTGTTAATTTACTTAATTTGTAATTTATCCACAATTAATCCACGTGACAAGACTTTTAAATGGAGCGTCGAGGAGAGAGAGAGAGAGAGATAGAGAAAGTTGTACGAATCCAATGGGCGCCGCACGCCACAGTAGTGATACCGTTTTGAGTCAGACGTGACAAGAGATCGCGGTAGTGTCGGCGTTATTAGGTCAGACATTGCGTTTCGAATAAAATAAACTTCGCGACGTTAACAATTACATTACAAATGCAGTATCGTAATTCTTTTCTCAATTATCAACAGCGTTTTCTTGGCCATCTCGTTTTGCGAATATTTCAAGCGTTGCGAGAGACGATAAATAGCGTTGAGAAAAAGATGTAAATGAGATGAAATCGATTCGCACAGAGAGACACACACACACACTCTCTCTCTCTCTCTCTGGATATTTCGTATACGCAAAAGCGTGCGTTAACACAGAGACAAATTTTGGGTGTATCCCGACGTCGATCGATATCTTTATACCCACCGATCCTCCGGGACACGATACTTACCCTCCGATCCCACCGCGCTCCGCGCGTTCTCTAACCCACCGTATCCCGGAGAGCTCTCGGGGTATATATGCTATATACATATATATATATTATATATTATATATACATATGTATTTACATATACACCGAATAATCGGAAAGTGTCACTTACAACAACGTTAACTCACAGAGCGTCACGCGCACAGGGATCTTCGAAACGCACGTCGAAATTCGCGCACGAAACCAGCCGCGCGACCAAGACCCGAGCTTTAAAATCTCGCGGATTTTTGTCTCGCGAGTGTCCGACCGACTTTATCCGCGGGTTTCTCGCGGAACCCAAGTTTTTTTTCTCCTCTTAATTAAACGCTTACCAATGACGTGTACATGTTGCGGCAGAAATCGCTGACGGGCAAGTGTTTATCAAGCCCCGCAGCGCTCGTCGTATATATACCCCCGAAGGCATTACCAACACCACCGTCGGGCTCCGATGGCCACCATGTTACGAGTACGATGCACATGGGACACACAAGCGGGGCCGCAATGCGGGACCAGGGGGGTTTACACGGATCCGCGCGTTTAACGGCGGTGCATGTGTGTCGCCGGGGAGCCCGCGGGGCACGGCGGCGGAGAGACAACACACACACTTCGCGTCAACATCGAAGAGGAGAGACCACCACTTCCCCCCGAGATCACCATGTCACCGAGCGCGCTAAATGTCATCGGGTCCCCGTTTAAAGGATTTGCTTGCTCAATTGTCACAGTTTCTTCAACAACGCGCGCGCGACGATCCAGATTTTTGTTTTGTTTTGTTTGTTTTCATGTTTTTTTTTCGCGCGATCGAGAAAGAACGAAAAAATTCTGTTACTGACAGCGTGTCATATTTTTCAGCCGCGCGCGTGAGTATTTGAGTACTCTGTTACGGTTAGATTAGAGGATCGAGAGCTGCGACAGCGCAAGAGAGCGCGGATCCGGTTGTCGCGCAAATTTGTTATTGATTTTTTTGTTTTTTGAAACAAAAAGAGTTGAATTTTTTGTTTTACCCGAACAACGCATGCGTGTGACACGTGCGGGAATTGCGCTGGCCGTTCGTTCTTACACCCTTCCGCTGGTTTTAACAGATAACACTGTCCATTATTTAAATGTCTCGCTAGATAAAATTGAATTACCCGTGTTCGCCATTTTTCAGACATTCGTTTAACCGACAGTTTTATTAGTCTATCACTCGCATAAATATTGCGTAACCGCGCGCGTCGCTGCCCAACACGCGCTTCGCGATTCTAATCAACAAATCGCCCCCCCCCCTCGTCATTAAACACTCAATCAAACCGGGCGCGCTCGTCAAATGGCTATTTACCAGCGATTTTTCTAATCGCGAAGTCGAAATTGTGCGCGCGAGCGATTCGGCGCGCGGCGAGATCAAACAAATGCTCACGCACCGCGCCGGACAAGCGCACGCGCGCACACACACACACACACGTAACTGCCTATTGTCTGTTCTAATCAATCGAAAACGACCTGACAATCTCTCATTATCGACCGATAATTATGTGGAGCAGTATAATGCCCGGCCATTTACATTAAAAGAAATCGGGACGCGCAGAGTGACGTCCGAAATAAATTATTAAAAACAGAGAAAACCAAAATATACGCGGTATTACGCAATTAATATTGTGCAATAGTCGCATCCTTTAGATTAAAAAAAAAATAATAATAAACTTTCTGTCGTAAAAATAACAAACTTAATTGTTGACGTTTAATTGAAAAGTTTGGGGAAAAGCTTGTATAAGTTTTTACGATGTGAAACAAAAAAAAAGCTTGTGTTTTTCTTGTAGTTTTCGACACATATCTATGTTACAACATGATATCAACTTGTTTTTTATTACGTAATATAATTACACGCGCGCGCGCGCGCGATAGTAGCCGAGTCGACTGACATAAAGCGATGCATGTGCCGGAAGCTGCAGGAATTATGCACGTATCTAACATGCGTATCTAATTAATAATCAATGCTATTCCATCGGGATGTTTGAGATTGTCAGTAAATATCGTCGATCAGCTATGTTAATGCGATTCCGCGGAGGAGGGGAGGAGAGAGGTTATATTTGTCTCGCAAATTTCACGGTGTATTTCGCGCGAAGCATCGGCGCGACGGTAGTAGCGCGAAAAACAATCCGAGATATTAATTCAGAAATATTGACTCGAGAGCCGAGAAGCGCCAGCCGAGATGTTTGGTATCGACAAAGTACGGGAATACAACTGAATAACTGAATAACCAAACTGAACTGTGAACTAATACGCTCTCGCAATCTCTCGGGTTTCTTTTTTCCTTCGTTTTGCTGCCTTTCAGGTCATTCATTCATTCATTTTTTTTTTTTTTTTATCCGCGCCATTATTGATTGTCGAGCATTATCGGTGAAGTATTACCGATGTAACGCCAGACAGAATCCGACGGGGGAACAGTGAATTATGCCTCGATAGGCGTTAGTTTTTCTTCTTTTACGGGAAATGCTGCGCCGCGCCGTGTATACCCGCGTGATTCACAAAGTCACGTCATCGATATATCCGAACGATTTTCTTCTGAGCGCGCATTTGCATTTACGAGCCGCGATTTGGAATGCATGAAAAGCCGCGGTTGATTTAAAGTAATCCGTCAATCCGGAAAACTAAGGAAGGGAAGAGAGCGCGGGAGTGTGTGTGTGTGTGTGTTTCTCTTTGAAAGTCGAGGACACTCGCCCGTGACAAATGCGCTGTCCCGCGATCGAACATGGAATATTGCGACGCGCCGCAAATTAATAACAAAACCATCGATTGTATAAACTTAAAAAGAAAACCCTGTAATTAACGAATTACAATTACAAGCTCCAAACGAGTAATACGAGAATTAAATTAAGAAATAAATAGGCCATTAAGGAGCAAATAAAAGAGATGTTAATCAATTTACTAACTACAAGTACTTTTGTATTTCTTTGATTTTTTTTGTCATTAATTTTTATTGCTTTTCAACGGCCTATCTATTTCTTAATTTATGTGCACTTTATATTTTTTTAATACTTTTTACGAGAGAGAAATAAAGAGACAAGTATCTCTTTTATTTTTCTTCTGGGGTTTCCCTCTTGCGAGTTAAAAGTCACGACTGCGCATCTCGAATCCGCGTTCTATTGTTCGCACACTCGTAAAAAGTTTTTTTTTTTTCGTTCTGCGTAACAAACGTTTCGGCTATGATGACGAAAGGATTGTTAATTGACAAAGAAAACGAGCGGACAGAAGAACCGAAGAACGGATCGTTGATCGCGCGAGAGAGACGTTCGTTGAATATAGGGTGAAAGTTAGCGCGCGCGATATATACGTTTAAAACTTTTTAATTAGCTGCGTTACGTAACCGCGCGGCGCGCAATGTCGGCACAAAGGATCCGCGCGAGAATAAATATCATCCGTGAAAGTGGTTAACTAGGTAACGGTTTCTGCCCGGGAGCGCTCGCTATCTCGCGATTTTTTAGTAGTGCATCTCCCGCGAGGAGAGGGTGCACCGCCCGCGGAGGCGCACGCGACACGCGTCGTTAACGCAATCGAAATTTTCCATCGGACTCGCCTGCGTCGCGCGTGTCATTAATATCTCTCGCATTATCTTATTCTCGCGGTTATAACATCCGCGATTTTATCTGATTGCTTGTTAACGAGCGTGTACGCGGGGAAGAATCTCCGAGACGCGAGTGTCGCGCGCGTCGCCGCCTCGCCAGGAATCGGGAAAGTTATTTTGCTTGGAAAATATTATTAGACAGTTTTCCTTCGACGGGAGGGTTTTGCATCATTAACGGAAATCTGTAGACTGGCAAAAACTCGCAATCATCCGTGTGTGTGTGCGCGCGCGTCCCCGCATTAAGTTATTAGATAGGTTTTCTCACGCGTCGCAAAATATACTCGATGGTTAAATTTGCATTTTTATCGATCAGTTCATATTTCATGCTTGTATTTTTCGCGCGATGTCTCGTTACTCATCGTATATGCGTTCATATACGTTTTATGCAACGCGAAATAATTCAACCTGGAGGATTACAATCAGTAAAAGCGTTGCATACGCAGCTCGGAGCGACGCGCGAACGATAGCCCTCATTTTTTATTCACCTAACAGATCGTGTATCTTTTAGGCGAACCGTTTTTTTTTTTTTTTTTTTTTATCCCGCGCCTTCGAGAGCCGCATTTATAATACAATTGCCATTTCTCCGACTCTCTCGGGCGCGACACGGTCATCTCGTGTAATGACGAAAAAAAGAACAAGAGTTGCATCGAATTACGCTGTATAACGAAGTTTCGCGTTTCTGATTCTTCTGATTTATTATCCGACCGTCGGATTATCCTCGCGACGTCAGAATTTTTGCAAACACGCTTATTAAGAACACGCGGAAATTAAAGCAATTGCAAGGAAAAAAATATATGAGACACTTTTTGAAAAAAATTTCCTTCTGTTTAGAGAAAACCTGATAAAAATTGCAATCGCGCGCGGCGATACGAAAGCTGCCGCGCCTACGCAATTATTGATTGTCGCAACGATGACACTCTCGTCGAATATTTTAATTGGTGATTAAGAGTTTTTTTTTTTTTTTTTTTGATTGACAATTTCGCGCCAAATAAATTGCCCGAGGACATACCCGATCGAGTGCCCGAACGAATTTTGTCCCGCTTCGCGAGATACCGACTTCGAAGAATACTACTCTCTTCAGTTGGGATTTGAACGCTGTAAAATTTTCCGAAACCGAGTGTTAAGTAACGTCAAGCGTTGTGTTTCGCAGTCGCGTCAGTCATTCGGCACGTAATAATATATTTTACGCGATGGGGGGTTGCACAAGAATTTCACTAAATGATGCCTGAAATAACGAAAACTCGGATATGTGTGTGTGTGTGCGTGTGTACAGCCGAAAGGTTATATGTACACACGCGTATAATGCTTCGGCGTATACACGACGACGGTCACTGACGCAATCGTCGGAGCATTATCTTGTCTCCCGGCGAGAACACAGGCCGTATAGAATGATCAAATATAATTGCGTCACACTATCGGCTATTTACGCGCTTGTGCGTGCACACGCATATGTGTAATATCCGCGCACGCTTCATACACACATACACACATTTGTCCCACACGATCGGTAAATCACACTCGTGGCCATTTTTCACGATCTTTATGAACAATATAATTAAATTTGCATTACCGCGCTTTCCTATCAGCCAGGCGAGAAATTTAAATCCTCGTCGTCGCAGGCGGTCGCGCGCGATGTTTGATCAGAATTTTTACAAGTCGAGAAGTTCGACGGCAAAGTCAGAAAAGCACAGTTTTGGATGTGTTTTATTTATTTTTTTATTTTTTCTAACACACGTGTTAGAAAAACACAATGACAGCAACTCTACTAAGGGTGCGTTATTTCGAATATAATTTTGATTTATAATCGGATTTGACTTCGCTATAATAATCGACCATTAAATCAGTCGACGGTCCTGTCGACCTGTCGATTTCCGGCGCTCTATGTTTTTCGCACGAATAAACCGACCGACGGGCGAACGAAATGAACAACGGCGCACCGACGTTATTGATCATTACTCGAAATGTCAGCGATAAACGCAAGCACTTCGGCGCCAGGCAACTTGATTTCTTCTGCACGAACGTGTATGAGAATAATTCGTATTGTAGACGAATGTTCCTGTTTTTTGCGCGCAAAGCTAAAACAATACTTTTCGAAATTTTTAACGATTCTAGTTTTGATTTTTTTCTTGTTTATTGCGTTTTGACAAATATTTTGTTTATATTCAACTTCTTTTCTTTTTCTCTCTTTCTCTGTAAAGTAAGACATCAATAGGAACTGTCGGTCTTGTTTTATATAGAAATCAATCACGCGCGACATTCTGTTCGCGCGCGCGCGCGCGCGTGTTTGTTTTGTCCATTCAGTTAGTTGTTCGATTTTACGATCGCATATTTCATCCGTCCTCTTCTCTTTATTCCGTCAATTCTTCCGTCTTTCTTCGTTTCTCCGGCTTTCATTCAAGCGTGCATTCCTCGAGATGCGCCGAGATTGGTAGGCGCGCATCCACACGTGCAGCAACCTTTCCTCCTCGACACGGTCTTAGGAACAGGAGACGGCCCGAGACGTGCCTTTATATTGCGACAACTCGCAGCCGCGCTGCCATATCGTACTTATAAGGCCGCGGCGGCTTTCTGCGATGCGTTTCTCCGCCAGATGATATTTCGTCGGGATTCGCGCGCCGCGAAAAGAGATGCGCACCGCCGCCGATGCATCTCGCGCGTTCGAGTTCTCGCGCGAATCCCATCTGCATCTATCAACATACATCGTTTGCTCCTTTGATTTTTTTTTCTTCTTATTGTCGCTTGAAATTCAATCAAACGTTAGCGAAACGATGAATTTTGTTTTCCGGTCTGCAAACAATCGCAAAACGCGTATTCCCTCCCGAATAATCTTTGTTTTTCAAAATTGCGAGAGGCCATCGGTGACATTTAATACATTAAATGCATTCACGTGAAATGCTAGCCAGTTAAATACGATATGACAGCTTGTTATCAATCGATAATTATTTTGATAATTCCTCGTTGTTGTTGATACGGATCTCGTGTTTCTAAATATTATTTCGAACGCTCGTGATTCCACGACGAAACACGTTTATGTTAAATATATGTATATACGCGGTAGATATTATATATGTACGTTCCGTGATTATTACATCATCTCTCGCCAATGATTAATGAATTTTCTTTCGACGTGATATTTTCTGCCTTAACCCGAGATGAACCGATACTCGAATCGTCCTGAAACGTCGTTTCGCTTTTTATTTTTTTTTTTCGCGAGCAAAAAGCACCGACGACGACGACTGTGTGCTCGAAGCTGTAATTTAAAAATACCGTTCCGACGACTCATCTCACTTACATCAACAATTGCACCGGCGCGTATCTCGAGGTCGCGTTGCTACAGAGAACAATCGACAATGTATGTATTCACGGTTTGCTAATTATTCCGATAAACCTTAAAATCCGAGAAAAAACAAAATGCGCGCGTTTGATTCTCGCTCGCAAATTTACGACGGGTTTCGCCGATCGAACGCGCGAATTTCTCAAACCGATCGCTATCGGGAATTTAAGATCCGGACGAGCTCGGTCGTTCTCATGTTAATCGGACGTCGTAAAAGTCGGCCGCACACCGCGTCTCTCGCAAATATATTTGTCGATGTAATTTTTCGCAGAATCTACGCGCGCGAGAGGAGAACGTTTCGCGCTCGAACGGAATGAAAGTAAAATTGAATTCGGCATGCGCGTTACGTCTTCTCGCCTGCGGCCAAGCGCTCTCTTAGACTGTCCGTACGGTATGTACTTATATGTCAAGGTCGTCTTCCTCTTCCACGCGCGTCGTCGCCGACGATTTTACAGTTCTCGTTCGAAATTTCCTGTTCGATTGTTTGTCCAGCTCTGCGAGATTGCTCGCTCGAAATAAATCTGTGATCGCGTCACATAAAATCGATCCGCTTCACTTTTCCTCGAGAGATATAGCGTAGCGTCTGAAACGCTATCTTGTTTTCGATCTGTGTGTATTTTCACGGCGCGCCTGCCTGATAGGTTCGCGATCCGCGTACGATCCGCGATCTCTGATCTATGACATTATGGCGCAAGAAACGCGCGCGAAGCGACCGTCGTGTCGTTTATTTAATCGCACGTCGGGACGAAACTCTCGCTGCAAAAATTAAACGTAACTACGTTTACGAGCGCATTTCTGAAGAAAAGAAACATTTCTGGAGATAATTTTGGCGGTGTAAAACAATCTTTAGCTGTAAATTTAGAATTGCAAAAAATATTTATTTATTTGCGACAGTAAAAGCCATCGTGATTAGGTAACTGTGCGACACGGGAAAGTGTAGAATTATTTTACAACAGTATCTTTTACTTAGAAACAAATCATTGAAACATTAGGACGTTCAGATTACGATCTTGTAATAAGAAATTCAATACTCGGCGATTAATCGTAATGCCACGTAAATCAGCACGCGATCGTCTTTTATGACGCTCGATTAATGTTTATCGTTTGTTAAGCGCACGATTGTGGCCACGCGATGGCCCGAGCTGATATGGGAATCAATCGGATCGGAATGAAAAATCTACTCTGGGTGCAAGAGATTCGCGACGTCGTGACGAGGAAGACTTTCTCTCCTCGGCGAGGGTGGGAAGCAAACGAAAACGAGATGACAAACGAATGCATACCTGGGAGGAGCCGATACACAGACAATCGCGATCGACATCGTGATCTAGTTACGATTACGCAACGCTACATCGTCTGATCCAAACATCCTCCTTAATAAACGTCGAACGCGAAATTTTAAGATGAGCATAGGCACGGTTCCGGAGATATGAAGGCGATATCGCATTTCGATATATATCGCAAATCGATACATATCGCATATTGATATATCGATATCTTCTTTTTGTTTCTAATTGCTAATTCCAGTAAAGTGTTAAAATTTGATTAACCAAAACCTAATATTATGATATGTCCAATAGATTGGATATGTCGCAATAGATGATCCATTCGACAGATTATACCCTCAATATTACATGAACTTCAGCCACGCATTCTTCCTTATGCAATACACCCTGACTGGAAATCATCACTTTCATTCCTTTGTATCATTCTTTCACAAAGAATTTGTGCAAGATTATTTAATAGTAACAATTTAATTTACAAAACTAGTAATTTGGGTCCCGTATGAAATATGTATTCGAATGTATTAAGGTCGCGAGCTTCGAGATTCTTTGACATTTCTATTCTTATTAAATCTGCCGCCTGGACTTTGGATTCATATGCAGATATTTTCGCACATTAAATTTATACTCGACTTTAATTGATTCGTCGACAGCAATCGACAGAGTTCACACTATAGTGCAAATGTAAATTTCGCAATCGTTTAATTTCTCATCAGTTATTAGGCATATTAGTGATTATCTGTTACAAGTCATAATTTGGGGACGTGACCTCGCGGTGAGAGAGAAAGAGAAAGAAAGAAAGAGATCTGTGAGTCGGCGATCGGACACAGTGCAGCCAATCGTTGCATCCGCCGATTGCGAGACTCGTATGCAGATTCCCCGAGTGGATATTACCGAAGCACCTACTGTACTTGTAGAGAGATGTATACGACTTCGATCAGTCGATACAATAGAGACGAGAAAGAGATAAAATTTGAGAAAAGTTTGAAGAGATTGAAGAAAACCTAACGTTTCCGTGATCATGAAAAAACGAGTAGATATAAATGCACTTAATAAACTCAAATAAGACCTTTAAGAAAAGTGAAGTGCCCTCGTCCGGAAAGTGAGGAACGATATCATCTCAGCCAGGCTCTCTGCAAATTAACATCCGGAAAATGTTTGAATTAAATTTATAATTTGCTATTAAATGACACAACCTGTAATTTGTCTCCGGTTGCTTTTGAGTGTTTAATTAGCTTTTAAAAAAAATACACTTTTCCTTTCTCAAATAATTTTGTTACCAATTTACGTATAAAAGTATTTTTAAGAACTCAATAAGTAGCGAATTATAATGCAAATGTTTATATAAGTAAGCGTCTTTGCTGTAAAGACACACACACACACACACACACACACACACACACACTCGCCGCGGAGTGAGTGAGGAAAATACCGCATTTCCGCATCCGTGCGGAAGACGTAGATTCCTTAAAATACGCCCCTAGGGTAGAGAGTGATTTACGAGAGAAAAGACGCCAGTCCGAGATTGAGAAGGCTTGTCTTGAGCGAAAAATATTTTCAATTTAACGACAAAGAAAAAGAGGTGGACGTAGACGGAGAGAGATAGAGAAGCAGGCGAGCGAGCGCGTCTTCTCGCCGCGCAATTTCGTCCTATTATCCGCGGTATTCCTTGAGAAGCGCCGCATCGCCGACGAACTAGTGATTTAATCGTTCCAACCACAGGTACACGTTGAATATGGAAAATACCTTAGGAATAAATTAATTTCAAGGACCCCGCCTCTACTTCTGAGCTGTTCGTAAATGCGCGACGCTCGTTTAATTAACACAGCGTCGTATTTTACGTCTCTATTAATGCAAATGCATGTAGAAAGATCGCCGTAAGGGGAAGAAGGATCGATGGGCGAGAGAGATTTTGTTATAAATCTATTTATTAATTCGCGAGCATTTCGTCTTTTATTTCGACACACGGGGGATACGCGCGCGCCGCCGCGGGGCTACGTGTTTTGTTCTCGAATACGATATTACATATATA
>QVNV01001911.1:0-14137 GCA_014825455.1 Pseudomyrmex pallidus | reverse complement strand
TTGTTGTTTTGTAAAAATTAACAAACGCATCGGACAAATTGCGTTTTTCACGAAATGTGCAAATATCGCGACGTTAAAAAAATTCCGAAACTGGCAATTTCAGCGAAAACCGTAAAGCAACCAAAGCTAATCGCCGGTAACGCGCGTGCATAATAAGCTTTGCAACAATTTCGAGAGATCCTTATCGCGCGTAATTATCAACAAGAGCAGATGATGACGTTTTTGACGAGAGAGGAAGGCGCGCACACTCGAGTTCTTACGGCGAATGTTTACGATGCATATTTCTCGTTAAGTAGCGAAACGATGTGTAACATCATTTGCGCGGAAAAATACAAACTTAATGATCTTGTTAATACACATTATTATTAACCGATGATGACGGGGCAAAATGCGTAACAATAATGGCGGGGAATAATTCGTTCCGCTTACTCTGCCGGTTGCCATCGATTAGCGGCGTAATCGCGTCAACATAATGTCATATTATCACGCTTTATATGTATCGTATGCTGCAAAACGCTGCATCTTTCCAACAAAAATATGTAAGTAATAATATAGCGCGTCTATACGATTAAAAAAACAAAAAAACCATGACAAATTTTGACAATATTCTACAAATTCTGAAAACGGAAAACATTTTCGGGTTTTGAACCGCGTTGGTGTCATTTTTGTATCGACGTTTCGTGGATATTTCACTTTATTCAGAGTTTCAAAATACTCTATCAAGCTCTTGAAATTCTGATGAAGTTAACTGAAGCATTCGCGAAAAACCTGGCATAAAAATGACTAACGCGGTTTTTTTAAACCCCGAAAATCATATCTTCAGGAATTTTTCTACAACACACCGCGAAATCGTCAAATGACAGTAACTGATTTCTTGCTGTTACAGCAAATCTTTTTTCCGCGTTGTAATTTTTATTATACGCGTCTCTTTCATGTATTGTAAAAAAAAAAAGAAATTACTTTTTTGGACAAATCCGGATTTTATATGAGAAGAAAATAATGTGCCCGTGCGATCTAATTTGCTCTCGGCATATCCCAAAGTGAAATTCTTTCTCTTAATAAGGCACGAGAACTGAGTGCATCACGTCTTTCTAAATCGTCATTTATACATGCGCCATTAGCTACCGTGTTAATGTAATTGCGAAAGAGCACTTGCTACGCGAGTCGTATGAATTCGCATGAATATATATTGGCACATTAACATTGTGGCTTGTCGATGTTCAGCGAATAAGTTGGCGACGCGGCCATAGTTAATGTTATGTTAATGCAACCTTTCGTCCTTCGTCGCCTCGCGTGACTCTCTTTCTGAGAGCCGGTGCCGAGTTTCGCCGCTGAGAATAGACTTCGAACACTTTTTCCGAATCGCGACTTACGCATTTGCATCGCGGCCGCAACTTGCATGTGCACTCGCCCGGGTTCAAGGTCTTACGCAAATCAAGGTTATGCGTGACTTTCGAAGTCCAAACAACAACCTCGAGAAAGCAAGATACAGAAGGATGACTGAAGTTATTTCCGAACATTCCTTTGAAATTCTCTGACACGAAAAGGGAGAGAGAGAGAGAGAGGGAAAGAGAGAAGAAAGATATTACAAAACTTGTATTAAAACTCAAAATAAAAATTGAAAACTTTTTTATGCCATCAGTTCGTATAAATGTTCAGATTGGATCATTAAATTGTAAAATTTCAAATAAATTTATCGCTTTTTTGCTACGGCCATGCTGTAAAGTCAGTTTACCGCAGCTGATGCACAAATTAGAATTTTTAATTATTTCCACATAACGAAAATTCATCACGAAAATTTTAGTAGAGTCGTCAGTACGCTCCAATTTGCAATGTGTTACGAAGTCTATTATACGAAAATTTTATTCTGCAGAAGAAGGAGGAATGCGTGATAAGCGCGGGGTAATTTTAGCAAGCTGCATTGCTTCGGGCAAAATCCGCTTTTTATCAGTTCACCGAAAGACTAAACGATCTGCTCAAGCAATACCTAGCAATTTTATAATTTCCGCAAAAATTTTTCCCCCAGCTTTTTGGCCTTGCGACGAAAACTCCGTTTCTAAACTGGT
The DNA here is from genome assembly GCA_014825455.1 of Pseudomyrmex pallidus. Taxonomy (NCBI): domain Eukaryota; kingdom Metazoa; phylum Arthropoda; class Insecta; order Hymenoptera; family Formicidae; genus Pseudomyrmex; species Pseudomyrmex pallidus. The sequence goes on along the minus strand of QVNV01001911.1, from coordinate 12,071 downwards.
GCCAAACCGTCTGATAAAATGTAAATACAGTCGGAATCCATGTTTTCGATATCTCGCGCGTCACAATTTCAATCTCGGCCTTATCCCATCAATTATGTTCGAATTGGTTCGAACTAATTCACGTAGAAAAAAAAAAAAAACGTTTCTTCGACGAAACTTCAGATACGTTCTGTGTGACTCTCCGCGAGAGGATTCCGTTTAAATTAAATTTTTATCTGAGCAAGATTGTCACGCTCTTGCGTTCTATCGCGCAGATTGAAACTATCGTCTCGTTCCCAGCTCAAGCGTAAGGGGGTCACACAAGTATTTTCCCCGTACAATCACGCGAAACAAAACCTCCCCGCTGGGAACGAAACGAATTTTCATGGGAAACAATTTGCAGGAGCGCGGAAAGAAGTTTCGCGGAATAAAAGGAAGCCGGTAGACGCGGCTAAGGATATAATACCGGCCTCTCGAACGAACCGGGAACATTTTCGTTTAGGGTTCTCCAATCGAGAAGCTCGACGATCCAGCCGGTCAAGGACTAGACGCGATATGTAGCAAAGGAAACGAAGAAGTGGAGGAAGAAGAAGAACGAAATATAGAGCAGAAATACAGAAAAGAGGGAGAGAGACAGCAAAAAAAAACGACAGTGAACGAAAGTATCTTAAGTCGAGTCTCTACTCTGCGGAGGACTCCTTCTCGGACCGACCAACCCCTTGTGTATAGTACACATTCGGCGACAAAGACAGGCGGTAACGGGGGGAGGAGGCAGAAAGTCCATGACGCTCCACAAAAGGATGGTCGAAGGTGGACCGGAAATAAAATGAAATCCGCTACGGAGTTTGGCGCGCGCGCGCCGAAAGCTACTCGCGTACACGACGCGGTCCGAGCTCGAATAACGTTTTCTTCGTATTGTTAGTGTGTGCCCTCCGTGTTCTCTGCCTTCACTCTCGCTTCTCCGAGATGGAAAGAGAGAGAGAGAGGGAAGGTTGCACGTATCCCCCATTCACGGTTGCGTCCAATATCTCGCTGCGTCCCGATTCATCCGTGAGAATCGAAGTGGTGAGCGGGACGCGTCGCTGAATTCGGATTAAAGCAAGAAGAAAAACACAATATGTAAGGGAGCTGCGGATATCCGCGTAATATCAAAATACCCGCAACACGACTGTCGACAATAAGACTTTTCCGACAAAATTCGCGAAACACAAAAATATCAGAAGATTTAATCCCGCACATTTCGCAGTTTGATTACAAGATACTTGCGGCACGTTGTACAATAGATAGACATCGCTGATGTAAATCGGATGAATCGCAGTTCGTTCGTTCAATACGTAAAAACGCGATTGAGACCGTTGTACGGGCCAACGATAAAAGATCAAGGGAGTGAATGCGAGCGATAAAAAAAAAAAAAAAAAGGTTAGAGTCTGTCGCGACAGGGAAATGGGGTCAGAACGTCGTTTTAATTGGAAATGAAGGGACGAGGGTGGGTGGAAGAGACGCGCGGCGATAAAACCTAACCATCGGCGAGAGAGAGGAGGGTAAAAATCAGCGGCCGGTTAAGTGGCCCCGTTGTATCACCTTAATTGAAGGAATAACCGTAAACTTTGCCCTTATCACCCACTTCGCGCTCGCGCTGGCCGTTCTCCTCCTTTTTCGCCCCGACTGTTATCGCGGCGAGCGAATATATATGGACCACTCGACGACCGCCATGATGGCGAGCCCTCCGACGGCGATGTCTTACTCTCTGTTTTTTCTTGTTTTTTTCTTTTTTTTTTTGTTCCGAGCGCGCGTCCCGGCGTTTCCGATGGGCGGCAAACGAATGTGAATTTCGTGCCTCAATTCCCTCGGCATGCGGGCCACGTACCGCATCCGGGTGGGGAACATTATCGATTCTGTTTTCCCAGGACCGATGAAAAATTAATGGCGCGCGCGCCCCGCTCCACGAAGTGACCCGGAGAGGCTCGCACCTCTTCTCTCGCTTCGGCCTGCCTCGTCTCTATCGCTTTTCCGACGCGTCCTCCTCCGTGCGCGCGATACGAGACAAATCGCATTAGTCGATCTTCCGTGGAGAGGCGCGCGAACGAAGGGATTACCAAGATATCCAGGTCAAGTCATTCGGAAGAGCTTTCTCCCCCTTTTCGTCGAACGGGACGAGTTGAAGAGATTCCCGTCGGAGCTAATCGCGAATTCTCTCTAACCAACGCGGGCGCTCGCCCACCCCATTATCCCGCAAACGGCGCGGAACCAGCCAAGAATCCGGCGATTCTCAGCAGAATTTATATAACGCCAAGTCTCTTATATAAGAGTCTCTAACTAGTTTTTAACGTTATCCCGATAATGGAAAAGTACGGACCGTATCTCGTCCGTGTGCTGTAAAGCTATTTTTCTTCCTCATCATCCTCTAGTCGCGCGCGACTTGTTTACGTTCACATTTGCTCCGCTCGCGGCAGCGATCCGTTCTGGAGGGTTACCCTCCGCGTAACCCTCTTGTGGAAGAAAGTAACCGGGAACGAAACGGGCGTCAGCGGCGGCTGGCGCAAGTTGCCCGAGAGTCTTTATTAATGAATTACCATAATTATGCCATAAGCGACGCCGTCTTTATTATCATGCTGTTTATATGACCCGCATCTCCGGCGCCTCCCCTGTTCGCCTCCCGTTGGGAGGCACTTTCCATTAGTAGCGTCTTCCTCCGGTGAATGGAGAACGCGCGGCACTCGCGGATATCGGGGTGGAGGGGGATGTTAATTCCCTGCGCGACCGTTAACGACGAGCTTTCTTTCGCGATGACGAGGAAGAGACGCGCGCGCGCGCGCGCGCTTGGAAACGTATACGAAAAACAGGTATCCGACGCGCGGAGCGCTTGGATTGTTGCGCGCGCGCGCATATTTGCAATTCGCGTTCCATATGTAAAAGGCAACGGAATCTAAATCGCGGATGTCTCCCCCCGTTCGAGCTGTTGCGCGGACGAATTTACGCGTTGGCGTCATATGTGTGTGTGTGTGTGCGAGAATAAAAATCACCGTTCGTTAAAAACCTCGCGCGCGCGTCGTCCGTTTTATTCTAGACGTCGGCATTTGACGCCTCCCGACGACGACGGTGCCAACCCGAGCGGGATTGAGAAATGAATTCAGAAACTGTCGGCTGAGCCACTGAACCGAATGATATGTGCTTGTTACAAAAATCACAGACTGTTTCCGCGGTCGGTAATATGATTTAAAAAAAAAAAAGAGGCGAACGTTAAAACTAACATTGGAAAAAATTAAAGAGAACGTGAATTTGACATAATTGCATTTGCGACAATTCGCGTTAATGGGATTTACCTTCGATGATTCTCGCAAGATTGATTGCGAACGATTCACTTTGCATAATGGGGGGGAACCGCGCGAGCTCACGTGATACTAATTTTACTTTCCCTTGACGGCCTATTATGTTTTTGCTCGATCCTTTGATAAGCAGCATCGCCGCGAGATGAGGCAATCTGACGCGCATATTCGTCGCAGCGGGGAATGTATTTTTGCTAACGGTCTCTCTCTCTCTCTCTCTCGCTCTTTTTTTTTCTCTCTCCTCTTTCCGCGCCACAACAGGAACCGCGTCTGCGCGAAGACGTCTTCGGCACCGATGTCAAACATCATTACACAATATTCAAAGGATGAAAAACCACATGACACGAAAAAGGGGCGGTACTTAATGTAGCGTGCGAGATAGATGGGTCACCGCGGCGAAAGTTAATTCGCATTTTCACTTCGGCGACCATCACGGGTCGATTGAAAGCGTCGCGCTCTCGTCTTGCGGATGGTATAACCGCGGTCATCGCGGCGACGACGCCGGCGTTTCTTAACGACGTTATTATCGATTCCTCTTATCCGCGGGCGCAGTTTTGCAAAACGGAATCGCATTACGCGCCGCTATCGGCTCTTATTATTTTTTCCGAAATTTCTTTCAGCAAACTTCAGCGACGTTATTTCCCGACACATATATCGACCTCTCCCGCCGTTGTACACACACCAAAATACACAGCGTGGTTTTTTGGAGAATCAAGCGTTGAAACGCGCGCGTCAAACGCGCTTGAAGACGGATGACACGTCGCGACGCGTCATTTTTAACGTAAATTGACGTGATTGCAAAACTGGTGCGATAGTTTGCGGCAAACACATTTCTACGAAAACTTCGATAATTTGTTACAACGGCTTCCGCGTTTCAACATATCCCGATCTAAAATCAATCACGGTTATTCGTCTTCTCGTCTTAACATAACGAACGCGAACTAATTAACGAGTTATAAGTCCTTTCCAACCAGCCGGACAACGAATTTAAACCGCGCACGTACCGATCGGACCGATCTGGAAGTTAGCCCTCCCCGCGGACGTGACGTACTAATTAAAGGGCAACTTCGGAATGCAGTCTGCGGAGAACGCAGCCGCTCTATATAGCCAAGCACGAATATTTACCCATGTAAATGGAGCCTCCTTTCCTGGAACCTCCATTCGGAAATGGTTCACTCACATCTCGAAATCTATCTACATGATTAAGAGAGACTTAAGATCTTACATGCCGCATCACCGTCCAATTTGCGTTAATAGAAGAAATATTTGTTACGTTCCTTGACGCGCGCTACTTCGTCGTAATTTAAGTGTCGCGAAAAGTGCGTTGGCGAGTGAAATAAAAAAACATATATATATATATTCGAATTTACGAAGCGAACTTCTCTCAGTTGGCGAATTTCGCTCTGCCTTTCGGACACGACTCCGTTTCATGTTTACGTACGCAAATTGGCAAGAAAAAGTTACCGATTCTTTTTTTCAACGCGCGCAAAAACTCCCTCCATATTCCGCGTATGTGATTCGTCTAAGAATAAACTCTATAATTTTAATTTACGAGACTTGTTACAAATAAACAGTCGACATGCGCCAACTTTTTTTGCTAATGACGCTGAAAAAGTTGGCTGAAACTGACTTTCTTTTTTTTCCGAGAGGAGCTCTTCAAATTAAATAATAAGCACGACGACTTCATGTGTGATGCATCCGTTATTGATTAAGCCTCGGGGGCTTTGCGTGAAGTAAGGGTGTGCATCCAGAGGAAGGGAGCTCGAGTGGTTCCCGAGGGTGTCTATCCGTCCGTACGTCGTCGTTCTCTCCACAAGTCTGAGAGCATATCGTGTAGCCAGCCAACGAAAGACGCACAAGTGTTATCATCGTTCCTTGCAGCATCTAACAATGTCGCTGTGCCGCCAGACAAATTACAAAATATAATCGTAAATTTTGTGCGCAACGAAATAACGTCGCGATCACTTTTCCGCGGCAATAAAAAAAAAATAAAAATAAAAATAATACAAATAAACGTCGTAAATTAAACGGAAGGATCGTGCGATTTCGCGAAATGGGTGTAACCGTCGCACACAACAACACAAGTCCGCAAACGAGAATATACCGACGGTTTTCTTTAGCTTCCGAAAAATCTCTCCCTCTCTCGTAAAGCGATAACATAAGTTATCGCGTTCGACGCTTTCATGCATCACCGTGTCCGCAGGACGTCCGAGATATACGTAAGGGCGCCGAGCGCTTGATGGGCGCGCGAGGGTGAAACGCAGACGTGTGGGGGAGGTTATCGCGCGTATGTCGTTCCGACGGAACGACGATATATTTCTTACAAAAATCGCAATTCGTAAGCGAATTCTCGACTTTCGTCGTCAATAAAAGCGAAGCGAGTGGACCGCGCGGAGTGGTTTCGTTTTTTTATAACGCTCTGAATTAAGGTTTCGCGTGTGACACGAGTGTTATGATTAAAACTTGATGGAACGAAGCCGCGATATTTGGTACGAAATTACCATTTACTGCCCGCGGGGTGGAAGGAAATAATTCACAACTGACGCGTCGTAATGTCATTAGGGTAAAGCGTTTCTAGATTGTATACAGAGAACATAAATTTTGCATATATTTCCATTTAATCTCTTTTCCGCGGGGAAGGTGTCGATTTATTGCCAAGTGAACGTCGGACGGAAAGCAATTGCTTTTTCAGTTTCCAAAGTGAGGAGCGTCTCGAAATGTTTAAAAGCGAAAGACAGATTTTTTTCTCGAAAAAAAAAGACTATAAAAATATCGATGTGTGTTTTATCCCTTTTAAATATTACTCCGTTATACCGCAGACACATGTGCGCGTGACTTTTCGAATTCCGCACAAAAACGTCAACATCGCATTGTCACCGTCCTTGCGTGGTGTGTATTATGTTCGACGAGCGTGGCAAAACGATGGACGGACGAACCGCAAAGCTGCAACACGATATACGGTTTTGACGAAATATAAAAATAACATGCTGGCAGGTAAAATTTTAATGCTGTTGAATCTTTGAAACAGTAACGTCGAAAAAAAATATGGAAATATACCCCACAACGCGCGGCTGCGAGTATCGTGTCTAAATATAACACGTAAAACACCGTTTCCTCACAGCGGCACGTACTTCGCATCAATTTCTCGATTTCCAACCAGTCATCCAATAATCGGCACTCCCCGAGAGTTTTCCCTCACCGCGACACGGTAAGCGGAAAGCCAAGAGTGACAAAGTTTCGCCGCAATTTTACTTCGTATATACTAGATACCGCTACTCCATCCACACCGAAAGCCACCGAATCTCACTTTACTCCGACCAGCGAGTATATTACTGCCCTACTCGCCGAAACGACGAGAAATCGACTTCTCTATACTTATCTCGAGTTATTAGTCTTTGTTAAAACTTTCGAATATAAAAGTGTCATTAAAATTTCGAGAGTCGATATTGAGAAAATGAGTCCAGTTTGAAATTGAATAGTAAAATTTCAATTTTTCTATTTTTAATTAACCAACAGTAAGCGTATATATTTAAAAGAATAATAATAATCAATTTCGATTAGTAAACACTCAAGTAATCAAATATGTAATAGTTTATCTTCTAAGTCTTTTTTTTACGAGTCACATAAAATACAAACGGCAACAATACAAATAACGCATTTCTATCATTTGTTATCGAAGTAGAAAATAACGTACATATGGCATAAAAACGATGCATCATACAAACGACGATGTAGCATAACATGATACGGAACGATCGAAAATATTGGTCGAACATCATGATGGTGGTGTATAGCGTACGATATACGAGACTCGCATATAAATATATATCTCTCTAGATGTGTATTACGTATGCGCATACATATTTACTTCATCTTATCGATGCTACGAATTGGATAGCATTCGTTTTACGAGAAATGTTCATGAAAACGTCAAACTTCCCGCGACAGACGTACCATTTATCGAAATCACATGTGCATTACGTTCTTCTCCCGTTTGACGAGGGAACTAAATTAACGGAAGGTCAATAAAAATGTTTTTCTAAACAATTTGAAATCGTTATTCGAAATAAAATAATATACTTATTAATGCAGTGCGCAAATAATTTTGTGTTATATTGTCGGTGAAAATAAAAATACATGTAGTTTCGCGCCAAATTTCATGTCGTGTTTTTTTCTTTTTTTTCTCATTCGATACAAATTTTTTTTATATTCCGCGTCCACGTTTCTCTGCGCGCGGTCACCCCGATATTTATTTCGCGCGTTCCTGGTGGATGTTTGTCTTGCCACCCTTAATTTCCTATCAAACATGTATCTTCCTCGCGCACGATGGAGGGCGCACGTCCAAAGAAAAGGCGAGCACAGGCGGATGTTGTATCGATTGAAATTTAATATCTGGTCCCCGACGTGCGGGGGATCTCTCTTGTAAATAGAGGGGAATTCCCTTGTCGCTTTTCCCCAAGATTTTTTCTTTCTACAATTTCACTGTGTGTCTTTGTGCGAGGCGAGAGCCTTTCTCTTTACGGAAAAACTGGACTTTGCGGTTGCTTTGGACGCGAAATTACGTACATCAGGTCGAGACTTGTATCGACACGCGTCTAACAACGTAAATACTCGAAGCACTTTTACACGTCAGCGATTTTTTTTTTACGATTTACCGAACAAAAGTGAATGCGTAATTTTGCGCGCGCGCGTGTAATGTATTTGAAAACAATAATTCCGTATCCCAGAGCGATCAATTATAATCTACATTGAAGACTAAATAAACATATGTATGTATTTAAATGCGATCGCCGTAGATATTGACATGCAAAATTGTAAATCAGAGTCGCAATTAGAATTTTATTCCCCCCCGGTCGATCCTTTTCAGATCTCAACGTAAACACCTGCGGCATCATGAAGTCGCTAAACGAGACATTCGACTATACCTTCCCGGTACGCATTCAAGCGACTCTCTCTTTCTCAACGACTTCTTGAATCACCGAAGAAATCGCGGATAACGAGGACGTTTCGTAGTCAGAGAGATCGAGTCAGTGACCAAGCGAGGCTCTACTCGATAGTCGCCGAGCATAATCGACTTTAAACGACGATCGACCTTGCCCGATCCTCTCAGCATCGTTAGGCGGCCGCCGCGTACCGATGGGGAATGCGCATCTCGTATGCGTGCACAACAACTGTGTACCCATACACACACACAGACACACACACGGAGGGAATATCGCGCGACGAAGACGACGAGGACATCGCGTGCTCGTCCGACGGAAGAAGCCCGGACGAAAGAAGAAATAAAACACGAGCGAGAGGTAGCGAGCGCACGAGAACGAATTCGCGATTTGCTACTCCCCGCGACCTACGGGAGTCGCATTGCATGCACGATCCATTATAACTTTACGCGGCCGTATATTAGCGCCGGGTTACTTTTATCATCTCCATATTAACACTCCGTGTGTGTGTGTGTGTGTTGCGTTTACCGCGAGCGATCCGGCCGATTGTGCGACTTGACACGTTTCCGAACGAGCGCCGCCGCCACCAACGACGACGACGACGACGACGCCGTTTAAACGATCGCTCGTCCAATCCGCAACATACCGCCGCGGGACGAGAGAAAGATAGAGTTGAGGAAGAGAGAGAAACGAGGGAGAAAAAAATACCATGGGCTAACCGTAGGTAAACGTAACCTTTCGTTCGCTTTGCGTGCCGGCGCTCATGCCAACGCGTGCTGCACACCCACGGAGTATCACGCGAGACGAAAAGTCACGCACGTGCCTGTACACAGTGCGGGAGCAGAGCGAAGAGAGATCTCGCTCCGAGCGTGCGTCGGCTGCGGACGTCGATCGAGAAATTCTAATCCACCCGAAGCGCAATTACGTTCTGCGGAAAAGTTCGCGAAAAGGTTCAACCCTCTCGTGAACGACAAGAGAGAGAGAGAGATTTGCACACGACGTTCAACAATACAGACGCGATGTGCGCGCGCGTTCTTATCACAGTAAAATAAACGCAAACCGCGCCCCAACAAATTCAATTACGTTGCAAATGTTAAAGCGTGCAATTTTGTTCAACTCGAAATATCGTTTTCCCAACGAAATTATTTCCGTGCGAACGGGACGTACAATTTTTTTTTAAGTGTATCAGCCGGAGAGAAGATTCATTTCCTTCACGCACCGAGTCGATCGGTGCAATTTGAAATGCAAGTCCGGGATGTTACGCGCACGGGAACTGAAATAAAAGCGCAGATAAAGTTCTCGCTATATCTTTCAAGACGCGGGATGGGAGCAGATGAATAAAGGTGTTCGTCCGGCAAGCAGCCGGAAATTGATATCCGCGCGCGAGCAGGAGACTCGGTTAATCGAGCGCGCAGAAATCGTCGCTCGAGTGGCTCGACACATCGAGTTGAAAGCTACGGAGCACGATTTTTCATTCGCAATCGGCACTCGACGTCGAATCGATGGATAACCACGTTTTCGCGGGGTTCGAGAGGGAGGAGGGAGGGAGAGGAATCGTGGGGGAGAAAATCGGAGAAGGGAGGGTGGGACCTTAAAGGGGCCGGTGCGGTATTTTTCCCTTAAAGAGAACGGAGCGATATATATTTCGAATACGTAAGTCGACAATATCGCGGCCAGCTGGGCCTTTAGCCAGAAGCGAGCGAGCGACTTCCTCCCGTCCCCGACACTCTCCTCTCCACCTCTTCTCGTTTTCTCGCTTCGGAGAAGCCCCGGCGCGTCGCGGCTTTACATTACGCTGTATACATTACGCATCACATTATTCCGCGCGTTTTTCCGAGGCGACGAGGATATGCGCTGGCGCGGAATTTGGAGCAGCGCAAGAACGAAGAAATCGCCGGGGCTGGCCGCCGCGCGTAACACATCGCCAAATCGACTTTCTTACGACGCTCTACGTTATCCTTTACGTCCCGGTGCGATACTCGGCGCGCTAGGATAACGTATATACCGACTGGTTGCTCGAGCATTCTTGAGGAAAGATTCTTCTTTTCTCTTTTTCTCTCTGCTGCCGTTGACAAAGTGCCGCGCGGCTTTCGCGCTCGCGCGCGCGCGCGCGATCGCGTACAATCTACCCGCGCGCTGGATATCTTCCCCCGAGCGAGCAAAGCGCTTTTGATCATTCCGCGTGAGAAATATTGAAAACTTTTCATGCAGTTTCGAGTAGCACGAGCGCTCGCGAGTCGCGCGTCGAGAAAAATGGCACAATTAATTTTGCCATCGCCGTCGATGCGCGCAAGCGAAAACTTGTTTTTCCGGGAAAACGACGTTCGCGGATAATTTTTCACCAACTTCTCAAAACAATCCCGGTTCGGTTCGATTGCTCGCCAGTTAGAGTCCGGATTTCGTTTACCATTACGCGCTCGCGATAATGTCTGTACACGATATTCCGCATTTGTACGTCGATGTGAGATGATAAATTATCTTCTCTGTCTTTCCCAACGGGCGTGAAAACTGTTTCCGCTTGCTTATCACACGAGATGTTCGAGTAGATTGAAAATCAGACCGTTCTACTTTACGCAACGTATACGTAACACGCCACGTCGAACGGCCAAAAACGACCTTAGCGACGACTAGCACGCACGATATAGAGCGGGGAGTCTCTATCTGAGAGGGATCGAGCCGAGGGGGACTCGGTATCAGATCTGATCCGTTACCTTGACATTGGAGATTAGCGCGGCTCCCTTCCTCCCTGACGAACGGACCGACCACCCTGGATACCGCAGCCGTTGCCTGGCGCACATTACCGACGTTCGCGCTGTCATTGAAACGTCAAAAACAGGTAGTATCTCCGTTCACAACGACGTGAAACGGAATCGGCTATAAAACGCAGAGTTTCGCCTGGCAGTAATTGCCCAAGTAAATCGAGCGGGACAGCACACACGGGACAAATTACCGGGGAAAGACCCGTCGATGTGGCGTATATCCGTTTTGCCGCGGGAGTTCCGTTTCGCACGGCGAAAATATGAACCGCACAGAGCGACGGGTGTTGCGCGCGATTACATTAATAAAACAAATATTCGCGCGCGCGAATCACCGAAAGAAAAGTGAGCACACACGCGTGCGAACGGATACCGGAAAAGAAACAATGTATAGCGTTGCGCGCGAAAGTGGATAAAGGAAAACGCGCCCGCGCGCTTTTGTGATGTATGGAAAACATTTCTCGACAATTGCCACCCGAATCGAGGACCCAAACTCCAATCTGTCGAGAGCTTTGTTCCTTTTCAGTCTAGAAAATGCGATGAAATATTTCATCGCGGAAATTTATTTTTTTCTTTTTACACGCGCGCGCGCTTACGCATCGCGTCGGGCGCTAAAACCGACGATTTAAACACCGATTTTATATTCATTTTTTTTTTTGCGAATTTCGGAAAATATTATCAAATTCCGCGCGCACGGTTTTTCATCGAGTTATTTGGTCGCATTTGCTGGGGGAAAAAAAAACCAACGTCACTTCGATTACACACCAGCGTGCGTTTAAAGCAAAAGCGCGCTAGTCGAACGCTCGCGCCAATCTCGTGAAGCGCACCGTGTCGTAAAGAAGTAAGATGCGAATGAGAAACGCACAACTTTCCGTATCCCGGCTCGTAAACTCCACTTCCTTCGTATAAATCGAAATTGCGGGATTTACGGTAAAAAGATCACTCTCTTTGACGATCGGGAAAAAAAAAAAATAGTAGCCGGAAATTTAAAATCCCGTCCTTTTACTTAAGCCAATTTCTACTCCGCGATAAATCTTCACGGAATTCTAATTTTTTTCTTTTATTGATAT
>QVNV01001910.1:0-14702 GCA_014825455.1 Pseudomyrmex pallidus | reverse complement strand
CACGTATATGTATTTACATATATATGTTTCTGCACAACACCTTGGAAACGGCTCGTATTGGCCTTATATATTTCTTAGTTTGAAATTTTATAAAGTTTTATATCTTACAATTAAAAATATATTATAGATTACCGTTATAGGTGGCTGTATAACATCCAGAACATAAGGGTGAAGTCCCTCAGCTACAAGATCTATAAGCTGCATTTTGAGACAAGATTGATAAGATGTCACAAAGCAAACTTGTTTTCCTTCAAACACTGGTTCAGTCAATGGTAACTCTGGCACACCAACAGGTGGTTCTTCAACTTTCCAAGAATCTCCGCCTTCTCTAACAATACGCCAATATTTCTTCTTGTTTGCACCTGAATGATTTTTCAACAAGTTTCTCTCAAACGGTTTCTTCTTACATATTAAATAAAACACTTCCCAAGGTATCTTCTTGTATCGTGGAAACGGTTTGCCCAATGTTAATTCTGCTTTTTTACGCCAGACGTAACTCTGTATCAACATTTTCCATCGCTTGCACACCAATTGACAATTAAGCACAGTCTTTAGATTGGCGTGACAGAGAATCTCCGCTAATAATTCGGACGGTATGTATTTCTCGCAGATCACTAACCCGTTGTCACTGTTCTCGTCGAACATCACACGAGGAGCTGTGCCCATAATTGTATCGTGAAATTGTCCCATAGTATCTCTCTGTCAACACATTACGATCTATGTTAGAATTTATTTATAAATATTACCCTGATGTTTAAATAAAATGTGAACTGACAATCAACAGAGTGTGCTGTGATGATGTAACCACTATTTTGCGTTACAAAACGTGACATTTTCTGCTAAGTGTGTAACGTTGATCTAGACTCTAAAATTAATAGTACAAACAATATGAAAACATTCACATGTGTAATGTGAAATGTGTGCAAATCTGAACGCAATCGGAGTTTAGGTTTAGGTTAGGTTACATATAGGCTGTATTGTCGGATGCTGTCATTTACGTTTATACACATGTAGCAGAAAAAAAAACATTTGGCCAGCTGATACGCACTTGACATAAGTCAGTCTATGCCATGTCAATGCGGTATACAAGACGTTCAATGCAAATATATTCCTGAATGTTTCTTAAAACGAGAGCCACAAACTTACGTTACGTATTTAAACACACTTGTAGTAGTTTATAGACTAGATAATAATAATAATAATAATAATAAACGTGAATCACCAATATGAATAAAATTGAATTTTTTGTGCACACCAGAAAAAAGACTGAGAGAGGCCACGGTTTCACAGTGTTCAGCTGTTATCGCTTTTCCGTCCTGTTCGCCAACGCTATGTCTACGATAAGTGCACAGAGGAGTGCACCATATCGAGCGGCTCCAAGGGAAGTATTTCTCGGAAATGTCTACTCTGGCTGCTCCTACCACCGCACGCCGGTCTCCGCAAGCGGCTCGAGATCGAAGATCATCGAAGGAGAACGGCGCGCGGTAATAGGAGCAGCCAGAGGAGAAATTTCCGAGAAATACTTCCCCTGGAGCCGCTCGACATGGTGCACTCCTCTGCACATTGACAACTACGTAGCCATGTTCACGAGAATCACGAGCGGTTTGTCGGTGCGTCGGTCGTACGCACGTCTGGTTCTTTTCAGTACGCTATGTCCATTACATAGCGTGTGGTTCTATTATAGCACGATTTATCATTTATAGATCTTGTCTATAGATTTTTTAAATATTAGCAGAGAATATCGAAACACACAGTAGCAGTTTTTTTCACTCGAGTGGCTTGTTCGATTTTTTCAATTTTGAATACAGAAGGTAAACATCTGGTTGAATTATAAATTAAAAGTATAGTATGTGGACCTCGCATGTTTTGTTTATTAATTAAAATAAATCATGTTTAAATAAAAAACACATTAAATGTTTTTATAATTATTTTCAAGATGAGAAAAATTTATAAAATACATGTGTCTGCGTTCCAACATAAATGTATTATAATTAACTTTATGAGAAAAAAAACTCAAATTTTTATATTTTTTAAGTTTTATTCACTTCAGTTCATATAAGCATATTGTAGGATTTACATTTCCTTTTACAAGTACTATATGCTATAATTGTACACAACTTAAAATATCATCAATATTTAACATTGCAAAATATGAGCATATTTTGTTCTAACATTACAAAGACATTTTGCGACCTTCAATTGATATATCTACTGCTCTTCTCGTGGACTTCATTCGTTTGTTATCCATATAATTTTTCATGTGCCTTTCAAATCTACTCATTTGCTTTTTGGTACTCTGTAATGACATAAACGCACAAATAAAAATCATATACGAGAATAAAAAATATTTTTAATTAAGTTAACGCTTAAGTTTACGCTGATTATTGTCTAATTAAATCGAGCCCTAAAATAAAAAAGCAACTTACTCGACTGATATCAATATCTGATTTCCAGTCAGGTCGTATAACATAATCTTTATTAGACGGTCTAGGGACTCTGGCTCTTCCTACCCATCCAGGATCTCCTGGCCTTAAGGGTCTGAAAATACAATACAAAGTTTAGAATAACAGTATTAATCAAAAATCGATTATAAATTATCAATGACAGTACTTGGCGTCCCCTTTCAAGGCCTTGTTGATATCTTGTGATTTCTGAAAAGATCCTCCGTCCTCGGTCTTTCTTCTCTTCTGAGGTGTCTGCTCCAAGTCTCTTTGCACTCTCTCTTCCTTCGACAGAGCCTTAAAATCCGCTGATAAATTAAATATAGGCCGAGCCCACTCATTGATCAATTTTCCAGCACGCTCTTTGTTCTCTTTCGTTTCTTTCGGATGTTTGTAAAGATACATCACGGCTTTCCCAATGCCAGATTGTTTCAACGATGCCTGATCAATCTTCGGAAACTGTAAGTAAAACACACAAATTGTATAAATTAATAATCACATATACATATTTTTATCAGTGATAGAAAAAATTTCTCATATCAATCTTGCCTCCCATAATAATTTCAAAAGATTATCTCTAATCTTGAGAGACGGCAATGAGCGATCAGGCATAGGCGCTAACCAATCGGTAAGAACCGACAGCACGTTGTGCTCCAAAAAGGCTAGTTGTAAATCGTGCTTCTTTAATTGTGACAACACTTTGGACAACATGGCGATTTTATTTGTTGCGGGTTTGTTTTGCTGATTTAACTTTCTATCCTCTTCGGCCGCATTTTTCA
Organism: Pseudomyrmex pallidus; assembly: GCA_014825455.1. Lineage (NCBI taxonomy): Eukaryota > Metazoa > Arthropoda > Insecta > Hymenoptera > Formicidae > Pseudomyrmex > Pseudomyrmex pallidus. Next base: position 11,482 of record QVNV01001910.1, on the reverse strand, counting down.
TGTCCGATAACAATTGTGCTATAATATCGTCGTTATCGTTAATGATATCGATGTCCTTTCGTTTACGTCGACGTGATTGTTCTTCTTTCTTTCGCGCTAACATACGATCAAAATCGGACATCGTATCGTCCCTGAAAATATTAATTTTAAAAACAATGAGTAATTTTATATATACCTATATACATTTTTTTTCTATATATAAATAAAATCGAAAGATAATTGTCTATATGTGAATATTTTCTATATTTTCGAGATAAAAAGTTTCTTTTCTTTTCTTTTTTTTTTTCTTTTTTTCTATACAGACTTTTTACTTACAAATATCTGTTGCTCCTGGATAGCATATATCATAATATAGTATATTAGTAATTAATTCTATTTTGTAAATAAATAGCTACTTACATTCCGCCACCAGTGACTATGCCATCGTCAGAATCTTCATTGTCCTGTTGCTCATTACCGCCCTCTTGTTTCTCTTCCTCTTCTTGTGCATTATCATCTTTTTTCTTTTCCTCATCATCTTCACGCTCGGAATCTGATATATCGTGTATCGCTCGTTTCTTTGCTTTATTTTCATCAGTCTCTTCTTCAGAATCCGATAATACTCTACTTCGTTTTTTGACTTTTCCCTCCGAATCTCTGCTAGGACTTCTTGATTGTCTGGATCTAGATCTGGACTTAGATCGAGATCTAGATCGGGACTTGGAACGCGACGAATGTCTGACTCCTGAACCAGATCGTGACCTCGACCGAGATTTGGAACGCGACTTCGAACGCGACCTCGATCTTGACTTTGATCTTGACTTTGATCTTGAGCGCGATCTCGAGCCAGAGTGTGATCTTGAACGAGATCTTGATCTTGATTGATCTTGATCTTGATTTTGATCTCGATATCGATTTCCTGGATCCAGATTGTGAACGCGACCGTGAACGTGAGGCTCTTGATCCAGAACGGGATCTTGATTTAGATTTACTGGAAGCTCGCGAACTTCCTCTGGATATGGATCTTGAATTTCTTTCCGAATGTGTCGGGGATACAGAACCTTTACGTGATCCCGACATCGATCTTGATCGACATCTCGATCCGGATTTGTGCGATCCCGATCGTGACCTTGAACGTGAATCTTTTCTTGAACCTGATAAAGATCTGGATTTAGAACGCGATCTAGAATGTTTTCTAGATCCAGAAGCGGACCTTGACCTAGATCTTGATTTTGACTGTCTATCCGCCGAATTGGAACGAGATCTAGAACGCGAATTCTTTTTTAAATCGGGAGAACCCTCTCTGGAACCGTGCACCGAGTGTGACTTTGATCTTGATCGTGATTGTCTAACAGTTACTGGAGATCGAGTTGGCGATGCAGATGGTGAACGAGAACCTTTCTTCGATCCAGATGGAGACCTTGATCTCGATCTCGAGCCAGCTTTAACGTCTTTTAAACTAGCTGATCCCGATCTTGATCTAGATCTTGTGTGAAAAGACTTAGGAGTACTTGATCGGGAGCGTGAATGAACTGATGGTTTTGGGGAGCCGGAAGGAGAACGTGATCTTGAAGGAGATCGCGATTTAGGAACATCTTGAGGAGAAGGAGATCTAGACAATGATCGAAAATTTGTTTTCGGTGAAACAGATTTAGGTGGACTTGCTGGTTTTGCTGAATTAGATCTAGATCTAGAACGCGAGTTATTTCTAGATCCTGCTTGAGAACTTCTGGACGATCGAGAGGAAGTTCGAGATCTTGAACCTGATTTTGCAGAATGATGCGAATGAGTTGGCGATTGAGAAGCATTTCTTTCGCTTATCTCTACAGGTTCTGGAGAACGGGATTTAGAATGTGATCTCGATACGCTTTTTCTGACGTTTGACAGCGAAACAGATCTGCTTGGTGAAGGTGATCCAGAACGTGATTTAGAATAAGATTTTCTAGAGCTCACGTTGGAATGAACAGAAGCTGGCGATCTATCTCGTACAGGAGATGACAAATTAGACCTAAAACATTTAAGGGAATAAAAAATAATAAAATGATTTTAAAAGATTCAGTTTTAACAAAAACAAATCAAGATATATTTAGCCTATTTGGTGCCATATGTAGATCTATTAAATTATGATGCTTTCCAATTAGCAACAAGTTGACACAAGGATCATTCCCTACGTCACTCCCTATATATAATTACATAAGTGTCGCATACAAGATTTTCAGTTTATTGCATAGCGACATTTAGAAAGTCATGTTCTTTACAGTCATCAAATATTAAAAAAAAAATTCATAAGGTAAAAATTTAAAATCGGTATCGTAAGAAAAGGTGTTACTGAACAAATTGCTAGGTGTTTTGCAGATGTATTCAAAAGTATTACAGACGTTTCGACTTTACAGTTTAAGTCTTCATCAGTGTTCTGTATAATATCAAAATTGAACAAATGAAAATTGACATATTTGGTAATACCTTCTTAAAATCACACTCACATCTAAGACGACTGTATAAAATTGTCAGTTGATTAAAATGATGTCATGTCAAAGTTGTCGTCTAAACTGAGTATGATAGTGATCGAAAATAGAAGGCATGTTTACAAAAGTTGTTGGTGGAAACGGTACTTGATGTTGTCTAAAAGCGGCAAATATAAATTGTCTAGCATTTCGGTGTCTTACATTTTATTAAGTCCTTGTTTTTGCAGTTTAATATGCAACATTTCTGACGTGAATCTTTTGATATTCGATTCTAAGTCTAATATTTCTATGGAGTCCCAACTAAAAGTATGTCTTGTTCAGTAACGCTTTTTCTTATGATACCGATTATTTATTTCTGAACCTGAGGTCAACTAGACAAACAACTATTACATAAAAATTTAAAACCGAAAGAATCCCTTAACTAGAAAAACATATTAAGTTTTAAGCATTTAAATTGCTCTCCTTTGAAATTTACGTTTTATAGTTATGGGATTATACATAAGGAGTGACAATTCTGTCTTTGGTTTTCATTGAATATTGAACAAGAACAGAAAGACTACTGTATAGACTTATGTCACTAATTGAAAGGTACATTAAATTTTTATAGTATAAGGAAACAGCCAATATGAGATAAAACCAGATGTTCGGGTTAAAAGCTTTTTTATTCAAAAGTTTACACAGAAGTTGGTTTTATCTCGTATTGGCCGTTCTCTTATACTGTAATATTTCACAAGAAACAACATACAATTTAAATTTTTATGTTTTGATATAAGTATCTTTGAAGAATATATAGTTAATCTTAGAAATGTTATTCAGCTATCTTTTATATACATATATATATATATATATATATATATATATATATCTGTATCTAACCTAGCAGGTGAAGATTTAGGACTAGCAGAATTAGATTTTGACTTGCTTTCTGCTACATCACTGTCTGATCTTTGTGCATCTGGAGATGCACTTCTGGATTTGTCATGTTCTTCTTCTGAATCACTTCTTTCATCTTGAAAATAGAAAAACACTGTATTAGAAACGACAGAGACAAGATGTTTTGGAGAAGAGTGACCAAATTACAAAAAAGAACAATAATTCTTCATTATGTTTTCACCTTCAAACCCCATGGTATCAATAGCGCATTGAAAGATTTGATATATTGATGATGTATCGCGTCAATTGTTCACTAATATACACATATACAACGTCCAGTACTTAAAATAGTTCAGTTGTACGAAAACACACACAATATGTTTGTACGTCTTTGATGCACTTATGTACGCGCCACAAATTAGTATTGCCTCTGCACATTCGCTCAACTTTGTTTTTTTTTTTTTTTACAATTGTTTTATATCAGATACAATCAGATAACCGTAACAACACTATATAAGATCTAACACGAGATCTTTTGTTAAGCCTGTTCTACATTAAGCAAAAGACACAAACGCAAGTGACAGATCTTGGTCATGTTCCATTACTGAAAAATCTATAGGAAACGTGACGTGTACCTATAGATTTTCAGTACGGCCAGTAATTACGAAACACGGTTCTTGTGCAATTAACTAATCCCATTGGCCAAATGACTAACGTAATTGGTCAATTCTACGAGATCTGCTTACTTGCGTTTGCATTTTGCGTTTAAATGTAGAATGGGCTTTATGTACAGAGGAGTGCAGAGTGCAGTGCACCATATCGTGCCCGCGTCAGGGGAAGTACTTTTCCCCTCCGGCAGCTTCTACTATTCCGGTGCGCTCCTCTGTACCTTGATACGCGTATCAAGTGCACATTTGTAATCATTTGTAATTTGTAAACTAAGCCATATGTGATGTAATACGTTTACGAATTTAAAGTCAGTCTTGTGATTGCAGCGTTCACTCAATTACCGAACTGGAGAAACTATAAGGAATGTATGTGCGTATACCGCGTAATTCGAAATTAAGTTACAAGACTTTCGAAAAGTAATAGTCCGGATGTGACTGTAAAACAATAATGAATAGTATTTGATCAAAGCAACACGCGATTGATATTTTATTATTTTTATATATTTCTTTGTAAAAAAAGAGGAAAAAAAGAAAAGGGTAGAAACATGAAAAAAAATGCGTGCAAGAAACAGAGAAAAAAAGAAAAGGAAACGGGCAAATGGGAGAGTCGAGGTGTAACAGCATAGCTATTTTATTTACTCCCGCCTCGGATTTGTTGGGATTACTGATCACGTGATCGAGCAGTAGAATCCGCGGCGGCGTCCGCCGAAAATCTAAATCCGTCCGAGCCGGGAAAGACGAAGAAGAAGAAGAAGAAGAAATATAGCAGCATCGTCTCGGTCACCAAAACACATCCGTGTACCGAGATAGTCTATAATTGCTCGTGGCCCACGGCGGATTCATCGAGAAATCGCGCGTGAGTGCGGCGTCAGCGCGTATTCTCAATTTTTTTTTCCCCCACATAAAATTACAAAATACAGCGCGCATTTCTGTTGTTTCTAGTTATTGAAAAGTTTTTGAAAGAACGGCGGCGGCAGAGCGGTGGCGGCGATTTGTAAAATCGCTCGAGGAACATGATCCGCGTGGACGAATCGGATCCAGTAGGAGGTAAGACAAGAAAAAGAAGATTCTCGTCAAAGAGATCGGAAGAATTTTGGTTGAGAAATACGGAAATATGTTGAAGAATGAGAAACATGCGCGTTGTAGCGCAGCGTGTTCGAATCGAAGAGTACGAGAAATATTTAGTACTTAAAGTGATATATAAAATTGTATGCACATTATTTTGCTGTGCGCGTGAAAAAGCTTGTGATTGCTCGCAGCTTGTTACTGCATACTTATAAGTATTACGTTTAAGTATTTGTCACAAATAAAATCAAAATTGTCTTGATATAAACGCATATAATACGTTTTTACATGGATTATACATGCCCTCATTGCTTCTAATAAAATGTGGAGGCTATTTTCAGCTATTTATGGCGTCGAAATTTGGAAATCGAAATAACTTCACTTCCTGTATCTCGCGTCGAAGTGAACGAAGTCGAAGAGGGGATCAATGGAAGATTTGTTTTGTTTTTTTGTTTTTTAGAAATCAGAGCACACATAAAACAAATACGCAATAATCAACAAAATAATAAAAAATTACAAAAGCGTTGGAAATAATAAGAAAACTATAAAATTAAATCTTGCATTTTACAACACAAACTTTAAAGATAAACATCAGTAATAGAAAGAAAAAAAATATATATACATATATTTGATATATTTTTTCAAAAATTGAAAATAAATAAAGAAAAATGTAATACTATAGAGAATAAATGTAAGCGATTCAAACTTGGGTGGTAATTTTAAGCGTTGAAATGAGGGAAAACTTTTTAATTCGATGTCAGCGATCCGCTACGCTTACAGGTGTAATGATACTTTGAATTCTGATACTCGTATATGTATATATTGACAATTGCACTTTGGTTTTCAGAGATTGAACCCAGCTTCCCTTATAGAGACGTGACGATCCGTCGAGATGTCGAGTTCAAGGACGATTATGACATCCAGGCGGAGCTGGGACGGTGAGTGATTAAATCTGTCGATCAGCGACCGCATATAGACGTCGAACCAAAGCATCGTGCCAATAACGTGTCGATTGAGTGTAATTGCCTCGAATTAATCTCGATATAATTATGACAGACGCGGTGTCGAAAAACTTCCTGGAAATTTCAACTTGCCAAAAGCTATTATATATTTAAATTTATAGTTGATTAATTTCAAGAATTAATGTTTTTTTTTTACTTCTGTTTTATAATTTAATTCCACTCGCGATACTCTTATTTTTCAAAATTCAGATTTAACTGCATATATACGTATATATAATGATAAAATAGCGAACTGTTTGTTGATTCCCACGATTTTCAGCAGTCGGTGCATTTGCATATATATATATATATATATAAGCGCACAAGTGCGGAATGCAGCGCGAAACTGATAAAATCGAGAAACATGCACGCTGTTGATAAACACATGCGTGTCTTATTTTCCCGAGCAATCAAGGCCTCGATACGTCTATAAATAATCTGTATCACTCCCGGCTCGCACGCAAGTGACGTACGAACGTCAAATCGACATTCCGCGACGTTCGGTTCGTGCTCACCGATTATTATGTTCTTGAACGCCAGTGAACTCGTCATCAGCGTATCGAGAGTGCGGTTTATCAATGAAAAATTGTTTAATGAAATTGTTTATAATATCATATCTCGATTAAATCTTTATGTACACATATGTAAAAAAAAACAAATCACAAAGATACATAAATAAAATAAATAATAATGGTATTAAAAAATATGCTTCTGACATCAAAAGTTTTATAATCATGAAAAAAAGAAGAGATGAGAAAGAAAACGTCTTCCAAAAACTTGAGACTTTAAATTTTTGTTCAAAAAATTCAATAAATTAATTGATTTATCAAGAGTGTTGTTTAGAGGGTTGTTCCTCGGATTCTAAATGGTTAATCCTATATGTATAAAATGACAATTTATATAATTTATATAATTTAACGAGTTTAATTTATTAACTACTGAAGATGACGTCAATAAAAGAAGTCGAAACGTCTAGTATTACAAACATCTCTATTTTCATGCATCGCATCCTGCAACTAGGTTCTTTCTGGTCGTATCATTTTAATTGATTTAATTTATAAATTTATTATTTTATTTTAATTAATTAATTAAATTTATTTATTACACCTATGTGTATAATAATTATTTTATATATACATTAACTATCTGTAGATATCTTTGCTAACTGAATGATTCACTTGGCTTTGTGACAACTATGTTGTACCTCGGCAGCATTATTAGCCAGGGACACCAATATACAGCTTTGGCAGAGATTTTGGTTTTTTTTATCAATTTTACGCGTAGCTTCTTGTTACTCAAGAATCTTCTGCGTTTCAGAGATTACAATTTAATTTTGTATATACGACACAAGATTGTCAAAATCTTACTAAATGACAAAAAATATTTTGTATTTTTATATATAGTAGTTAAAAATGTAATTAAAAGATTTTAATTTACTCAATAATTTTAATGTATTATGCAGTTCATTCATTTTTTTTCTTTCTCTCTCTTTCTCTTTGCAAATCTTGTTTATTTAATTTAAAAACACTAAGAGACCAATAAGCCGTTAAATCCACGGGTGTAGGTGGTAAAAGGTAAATAATATTAATGCAAAAATATCTTCTTTAATTGGCGAACGTTTTGATCGAGTATATTTTCGATCATCTTCAGTTACAAACTTGTAACGGTCAAAAATCAGCGAGCCAACAACATGCCACGATACAGAGAAGTCAACATCAGGATAAACGAAGATAGACGGTTATTAGAAACTGGTCATCTCCGCATCCGTGCCAATTTATGATAATTGGCCGATTATCATATTGACACAATTACGTAGCACATTGCAACCACACAGATCCCCAACCTTCACGACAAAATTTTATTTACTTTAAAAAATAAATTCTCAAACTCACAATAACATCGAGACAGCAGCATACAGTATAAATGACGTTTCTACATTTTTTTTTCGACTGATCCCGATTTTTCTATTTTATTTTAGGGGAAAATTTGGCATTGTTTATCGATGCAAAGATAAAGCGAGCAGTTTGATGCTCGCGGCGAAGGTGGTGAACATCATGAAGAAAGAAGACAGACGAGCTGTGCAGAGAGAAGTCGAGATCATGCGGCGCTTACAGCATCCACGATTGATTCAGCTGTACGACGCTATCGACGCAGGAAAACACATATATGTCATACTAGAATTGTACGTTTCTCGCTCGCGCAATTGGCAAGCACATAAAAGGAGATATTCGCGATTATAGAAAAAAACGCGCTGCGGGATTATTTAAATTTCCATCATTTAAGGATCGACGGCGGCGAGCTCTTTGAGAGAGTGATAGACGATGATTTTGTACTGACGGAACGTAGCTGCGCCGTATTTATGCGGCAGATATGCGAGGGAATAGAATTCATGCACGGTCAAAATATCTTGCATCTTGATCTGAAAGTGAGTCGGGGGTCAATTTGTTTAAATCTCTCTAATTGCTTATTACCTATGTAATTATTGAAAATTTATATTCTGTTGTAATTTGTAGCCTGAGAATATTCTGTGTCTGACGAAAGAGGGTAACAGAATCAAAATCATAGATTTCGGTCTAGCGAGGGAATACGATCCGACCAAGAAGCTGCAAGTTTTATTTGGCACACCCGAATTTGTCGCCCCGGAAGTCGTTAACTTCGATCAGATTGGTTTCGGCACCGATGTGTGGAGTATAGGTGTCATTTGTTACGTCCTGTAAGTAGTAGCGGGTTTATTCTAAAAACAAATTATTGACAATGCCAACAATCGTGCACACAATTTGTATATACACGTGTGCACATTGCAGATTGTCCGGTTTGTCACCGTTTATGGGGGACACCGATATCGAAACGATGGCCAATGTAACTATTGCGAAGTACGATTTCGATCACGAAGCTTTCGCTGACATTTCCGACGACGCGAAGGATTTCATCAGATGCCTCTTGGTGAAGGACAAGGAGTGAGTATATAGTTTTGCACACGTATTATAATTACATTCTCTTCACATAACACAAGTTTTCTCTTTCCCTCTTCTTTTTCTTAAATTTTTTTATCTTTTTATTTATATATTTTTTTTTGCTTCTGTTCCCATGTTTTTTTTACCCCGTTTCTGTGACATTTGTTGTTATATTTTTCTTGAATACTGTTAATTATTTCCTTGTCCACTTGTTGTGAGGGTGTGCGTATGGTTTACACACATGCACAATTTGCGCTTATCTCTCCGCACTTTCTATCATCAATTATTTTAATTTTAAAACAATTCAGATTGACAAATCAATCCGACACAGGTTGCGAAAGAAATAATTCTGTCTTATAGAGACGTAAAAAAAATACACATATAGCACACAATAATTTAATTTCGACTTTATTGCCTCGAAAACATCCGAAACGTCGAGCGACAAGAAGTGCGAACGGCACCTGTATACCGCTGTCGATTAATTAATTAATTTCTCATTAAAATGTTTGTATACGGAAAAAAACGCATGTATAAATGCATACACACACGTGTGACGTTTGGTACACGTTCTTTGTGTAATCTTTTTTTAAATTCTTATTCTCTCTCGAGAGCACAGAAAACACCTTACGTGTCTCTACGCACGATATGGACAGAAAACGCATTTTCGAGCCGTGGGGAGCGTTAGAGCACGACCTCCTTCACGACGTGTGAATCTTTCGAATCTTTCAGAAAGCGAATGACGGCGTCGCAATGTCGGGAGCACCTCTGGCTGGCCCGGAAGACGAACAAGACCGTCAGGAGTGAGAAGGAAGTCGCGGAACTGGCAGCAGCTAAACGAACAGCCCTAATCGAAAATCGTCCTGTCGTAGATATCGATAACAGCAAGGAGGAACTGGACGTAACAAAGGACAATCTCAGACTGTTCGTCGAACGTTGGCGGGAACATCCGGACAGTCCGTATACGATCGACTCGTATTACACTTTGCCGAAAAATTCGTTTTACGATCACGACGAAGGGTCCTTGCAAGCACACAGTCCTTCTCCTTGCGACAGTCTTTGCAGCAGCAGCACGCAATCAGAGAAGATGATGGACAGAGTCGAGAGTTCCGGTCACTTGTTGTCTGTGCCAAGTATCAGCTTGTCCTGGGAGAGAAGAGCCTCCGAGGGTACGACAACGCAGAACCGTCGCGATCCCGCTAGTCAAATCGCCCTGGCCGAAGAGATCATCAGACTGTCCGAACATTTGCGCACGATTGCTCTGCGGTCGAACGAGGAGGATCATACGACTGAGAAGAACGCGACAGAAACGTCGTTGCAACGTTCCATCAAGAGACCCGGCGACGTTGGAAACAATCGCGGTACGTACTCGAAGAACAACGTAACGGTGACCGTGACTCGCAGCAATCAAGAGACCAATGAGATCACGGAAAAACTGTCGAGTATGACCCAACAACGAAAGTTGAATGGGACAACCTTTCACAGCAACCGGAGTTTTGATCGATCATATAATGTCGACGTAAATCCCGGAAACTTGTTTGTAGCTCTGAGGAGGACCAGCATCAGCGACAGCGAGACATCCGAGAGACAGAGGGGCCGCAAGTATTCCCTTGAACGAACGATCGCTGATGAACTGCGGGAGGAACTTGATTTCGACGAGAGGATCGAGAAGAAGACGTCCATTCAGGCATCTCTCGGCAAAGAAAAGGAGGACAAGAAAATGGACTTGACGCCACCGTGGCGGCGGTCGCGAGTGAAACGGTCTTTTGGTGAGACCAGCAGAGATGTGCCGCGTATATCGAATCTGCGAAATCTGCACAAAAATTTAAACCTCGACGAGCCGGGAAGTGCCAAGGACTTGTTGTTACATCTGCTAGGCGAGTGGGAAGAAGTCACCGCGACGTCCCGCGATGGTGCCGGAAGAAAGTCCGTGAGTCTGGATTGGTGCACAACCGACACAGTCGCCAGGAAGACGATGAACTCGTTGGCGGAATACTTCCAATCGAAACAGTAGGAAGCAAAATCTACCGCGTCGTTCTATCCTGCGTTATTATATATATATATCGTTAAACTCGCGTTTATCTTGTTACGATGCTTGAAGTTTTCAAATGCAAATTGCAAGAAATCGTCGATCAATCATAAACACAAACCTCTATAGAAAAATGCAGAATTAAAAGAAAGGATTGATAAGAATTACAACCTTGCAAACTTTTTTAATTATGCTGAAATTATAAAATTGCTTTTTTTGTAAACAACAATCCTTACATTTCTTGTACTTTTTTTTAATTATAATTTTTACAAAAAAGATATTAAAAATTAAAATATATGTATTAGAATAGCGCCGCTTGTACATAAAAGAGATAGTAACATATATTTAAAATTTCTACAAATAATTTATTTTGAAAAGTAAATATTTACTTTTATATAGAGAATTTCCTTTTCCATTAATTTATTTTAATTTATTACATAAGCTACATATA
>QVNV01001909.1:0-15563 GCA_014825455.1 Pseudomyrmex pallidus | reverse complement strand
GCGAGTCCTGGATTTTCGCATTTCACCTCAAAGCGTTTAGAAATCCGCGTGTGCAAATATCAATAGGAACAACAGTGGAACTCGCCTCTCTTTCTCTCTCTCTCATTTTCCGCAACGCGTTATCGAAACGCGTATCGGACTGCTGCTTGAGAGAGGCTGCTGCTTCTCGTCTCGAAATTCTAAAGCGGGACCGAGCGTGAAACGATATCAAACGTGACACCGATTCCTGTCATTACCGCGGCTGTGCCTAGTTATACGCGCTATCTAAATCCCCATGGAAGCCTCGTTAGCTTGACGCCGGGACCTTGTTAAAGCGAGACCTAGCCTTATTCCCGGATCTCGCGTATAGTTCCCCTGTCCCGCACATGTGTGTTTAGTCGGTCGGTCGCAGCCCTTTTACCGAACGCGCATCGCAGTTTGTCGTCGCCCATATCTCTTTGTCTTTCCCTATTCATCCGATCGAATTATATCGTTACACTTCGATTGCCGTTTTAACTGATCGTTTACGTCGTCTCCTCGCGCGTTTACTACCGGATCGCGACTCTGCGACGCCGGGAAAACTTGTCGATGGAATCGCGCGCGATCGTAACTGCAATTTCTAATTAAACATTTGTTTTTAATCGTCCGAGTGCTTACGCGCGCAACACCGTTTATGTATTATTCGTTGAGAGATGAAAAGCACGAGAAAAAAAACTGCACTCCGATTGAAATAGATAATTGAGACGTTGCGCGCGAGGAATTTCCTCTCCGACACGGAGAGGTTTTCTTTGAACGTAATCGACGAAGATTCGCAATTAAAATATAAAATTGCAGAGATAATTGTTTGCGAGGAAAAAGATGTGAAATGCAATTATTAATACTGCAGTTTTTTTTTTAAGACTCTTAAAAGTAAATGTTTTACCGTTTTGAAACGTCGTTACAAAACGCCGTGAATTAAAATTCCGCTTACGTCCGTGTGTTCCGCGTACACGTGTTAATTTTATTGACGTGTCTGCGTACGTATTGCCGCGAAAATCCCTAGCTAATGCGTTTTCGCATCGGGAAGTGCTCGAGTAGCAGGAAAGACACGGCGAATATCTGTAGCAACGGGAGAGCTTTTTCCATACACCAATGGAACATATTCCGGCCAATCAATACGCGATATAGCCATTGCTCAAATACACGTCGCTTTTATGTTGAAAGAGGAGATTTGACAGGACTGACTCTCGTATAGAAATTCACTTTATTACGCGCTGAGTGATCATCGTGCACGTTATATTTGCATTATATTTCAACGTCACGGTTATTAGACATGTGTATATTTAATACACATAATTATATGTAATATATCACACCGCACAATTGTGCGATCCGCTCTCGAGGCTGGAAATATATTAGCGAATTTGCGGTAATATGCGATGATTAACAAGCGTGCAACTGAAGATTATCGAAAAGTGTAATATGTGCGCGGCGTTAAATTCGAAAGCGTATTTATTACCGCGTTTAATTAGTATTCTATTATTATACTTTTGTCACGCAAATTAGATAAACAATCAGCGCGACATAATTAATTGGCAAAAATTTTTGCGCGGTGTCGGTTTCATTTTGTTCACGTTTTTTTACGTAAAATCGAGAAAAATTATTTTGACGTAATATAATCCGACTGATCAGAGATATTCTCTCTCTCTCTCTCTCGTCTCGTGACATTTAGATATCAACGTAATAGATGAAACTCAAGTTGTATTAGTTATGTCCCTAATAATAAGTTTCTCACAATGATACATCACAGCAATGTAATCTGGCAAATCGATATGTGTGCAACATTGCCCGCTACGTTAATTATTGCACAGTGATTAATTGGGTTGGATGTATAGTCGCCAGAGCTATGGAGATGCCGCTTTAATGTCACTTAACAGACGACAGAGAGCTTATTCAGAAACGCGATGTGTCGAACGACATATTGCTTTGGTTCGCTGAGAAGACATTTCGCGGCTTCTATGTCGGAAATTGCAATGCGGTTTGACAGTGATTGGACTTTGATCGAATTAAACGTTACGTGACAAGGAAAGCCGTGTGTGTACAATGTGCGAAAAATGTTTACACACACAATTAACAAAGTAAAATTGCACAAAGCGTTCCAGTAAAGCGTCTTCTCATTTTCTTTTCTTTTTTTTTATACAGATCAGTATTTTTGCTCTTTTAGTGTCTAACGAATGCATCGATTAGAAAACGCTTTGTGTGTCACAAAAGAGCGTATAAAACTTGATATCGATCTTTGATTAACTGATCGCTTATTTAGACGCGCAACGCTGCGTAAAGAAAATATGAATTTTTTTAACCTCATATTTTTTAGAAAAGAATGTACATAAAAAATCAGAAATATAAACACGCGCAAAGAGACCCTTTGTCGCAGAACAAAGCGCGACATTTTACCTGAGACAATTTCGTCGAAATTTCGCACACAGCTAGATTGGAGATTCGAATCGACGGTGACACGCATGTTCGCTTCTTCGACGCCCAGACGATAAGGTCTCTGTGAGTGAAATATATTTGAATAGCGTCTGTCGTCGTAAAGATTAGACGACACACGACGACAGAGGGAAGACCGCGAGAGGGAGAAGAAAGCTCGGGGGGAAAGCGAAGAAAAAGCTCTCTCGTGCTACAGTGCGCGAAAGTGTGCGTTCCGGCAAAAAAAAAAAAAAAAAAAAGAAAAAAGAAATCTGTCTCTCGGAAGAGATAAGTTCCTCCGAGACCGTTTCGTTCTAATGAAGCTCCTTAGAGCCGCGGCCCCGGATTTATTATCTGTCACATTCTTGCGGCGCGCGAAACACTGCCGGAAGTTCGAGGAAAGTTCGTGCGAAATAAGCGCTTAACCGAGGCGAAATTGCAAATACGCCACCGTCTATTGTTTTCGGCGGAATCGCGTGTCAGTTTCCTCAATAGCTTATTATCACTCAACCAGCGAGCACTTGAAGTAAATAAATATTATTACATAATATATTACGTGTAAATACAGATCTTGTGTTGCGCGGATTACAGCTTAAATCGCCGCTATTATTTTACGTTGTTATATTTATGTCGTTAGAACGCGCGTTAAAATGTAAACTCCAAGCATGCGCGCGCGAACGTCGTTTGTATAAATTGATTGTGCTTCAACAAATTTGTAAATGAACGGTCAATGAGGCAACAATGCGCGCTCGGCAACGGGCCCTTAATGACAATTGCTCGATAAATTTAAATTAATTCGGGCGTATCAGCGCGAGTACAAAAACAAATTCCACTCGTTGTATGCTAATGCTGACCTGAAAAAAATAAAATCGAAGCGCGTTTTCCCAAATCGCCGTTGAAGATTATTTGTAAAGCAACCGCGTGTGTGAGAGATCACGTATTCGATCTCGTTTATAGAGAGATTATTTTGAAAAAGATTTCGGCAACATGTGAAAAAGATTTCTCCACGCCCGTGACACGTGGACATTGTCCGAGAGATCGCTCGTTTTTTTTTTTTGATAAACATTATTTTGAAAGAGAGATTTTGGCAGCACGTGAAAAAGATTTCTTCACACCCATGAAACGTGGACATTGTCCGAGAGATCGCTCCGAATCAATTTTTTTTTTTTTTTTTTTTTTTTTCTACAGAAAATGACAAAGAATTTCGGAGGTTCTCGCTACATCAGATGCGTTTAAAACTTACATGTACAATGTATTTATTTCAAATTATAATCCTATCAAAACGAAAAAACATTTTCCGAATTTTCATGCGTTGTGTACTACGCGATGCGCGCAAGAGCGCGTTCCCTTTAACATCGGCTGTGTTTTCCCGCTTGATCCTACTCTCACGAGTTATTAGGCTCGGAATAATCCCACCTGACCCTGCCTCGTTCTCTCGAGTTGCGGGCGCAGGTGCGTGAAAGCGCGAAGTCAGGCGAGCAATCGACGCTGAAAAACACCGGCGGGAACTTCAAAAGAGAGCGAAAGAAAACGCGAGGAGTTAAAAATCTCTCTCTCTTTCTCTCACCGACGCGGATATTGTCAGTCACTTCCGAGAGCGTGTCGATATCTGCACCGTAACCGCGGAGGTATTCACGGTGTTGTCGGTGTTGAAGAGCGTTAACGCGTTTATAACGCAACGGACAATCGCGCGCGCATGACGTCGCGCCTATTAAAATGTATTACGCAATAATATCGCGTGGATCGATAGCCAGTCGCCCGCACAAACAAGCGTCGGACAGATCCGATGTGCGAGAGCTTAAGCCGCTTTAATCGACATATAAATTCCTTTTGATTGACGTCCGATTCTCATCGCAACGGGATTTCAATTTTTACGTATCCGAACAAGGAGAAAGAGAGAGAGCTACGGAATAATTCAATCGCTCCAATCCAATTCGTTCGCTTCATTATTTTCACAACGATTATCGCAACGCCGAAGCGGAGTGTTCTGATGCTCCTTTCGTTAATTATTCCTCCATTTGTGCTCTCAAACGGATGTGTGCGTTCGTTCGCGCATTTTGTCGCAACATTTTATGGTAACATCGAACTGAAATTATAAACGTTCCACTTGAAATTTAATTATAACACACACACACCCACGTGAGAAAATTGTTTTTAATTATGTAACGATTTGAAAATATTCTGTTTTCATGTACGGGTCGAATCAGAAACCCGGAGAGAGTGAGGATGCTCTAAACTTAGCTTGGCTTGGATTTAGTTTTGATGCTTTAGTTTAATACCTGATCACAGAGGATCAGGTGTTCTGCTCGAGCGTGAAGTCGGTAAAAAGCGATGGCCGTAAAATAAGTGTTAAAGTGTTACCTCGAGGATGTAAATAAGCTAGAATGGCCGTGAACAAACTAATGAACCACGTAATGCCGATGCTATTGGCATTGAAAGTACAAAGAAGCGTGTGTTATGATCCTTTTCCTCGCGATATATTCCTTGTACGGCGGAAAAATTTCTTTTTAAAAACGTTGTGTGCGCACGTGACAATTTAAATGACACTTAAATGACACGGTGCGTTATAATTGAGGATATTAATGATTATTAATCTATTATCTCTCTAAATTTTCTAATTTTGGTGTGTGCGACCTCTTTTACCGAAACGAAACATAACAAACAAAATGCCAAGGGATGCGTTTAAAAAATTACTGAGGAAATATTACTGTACGAATTGTTCTAGACAAATTACTTCGATAGATGAGATCTATTAACGTCGGGATAAGCGTCGGAAAATTCTCGAACAAAATATCGTTTAATCCCCTGTAGTGCAGTAAAACCGAGGAAAAGCGGACACGCTCCGTTCGAATTAATGTTCGACCGGTGTCTTGGAACGCGCTCCGCGCGCTCGCGCGCGAATAATTTAACTCACAGGCCCGAAGTGAGTTATTTCAAGAACCCACGCGGCAGCCAAGGTCTGAGATCCTGAAGGAGACGTGACCGCGAAATGTTAATGTCGACGGCCGATTTACTATTGTCACCCCGTTGTGCGCGCTGTCAAAAACAGAATTTTTCACTTGGCAGCTTTCGCACACATACACACACACACAAGTACACACACATACGAAGTCGAGTCATAAAGTGCAGCAGCTCGCGAGGGACGTACAGGCAATCCCTGCCGTTCTCTCTCTCTCTCCCTCGTTCCGCGAAGATGAATTATCGCCAGATAACATCTGTCGCGTGCGATACCTGCGCGTCGCGATAACGGGATTCGAATTTCCGCGTGTGCCTTATCGCGCGTCGCCACGGAGTAATTAGTTAAGGGGTTAACGCGACAAATAAATGATGAGTGTTTAATGAAAATTACCTGGATCCGTCTCGCGCATTCAGCGGAGTATGCAAATTACCTAATGAGTAGGATAAAATTGGTACTTGCAGGTAGAGCTGTGTGTGTGTGTGTGTGTGTATATACCACGTTATATTTCATTTAGTCGGAAATGAAGAAAAGTGCCATTTAAAAATGAAACTCGTAAAACACACCGGTGACGCGTTAATTGCCGACCTCTTCTCAAACGCAATTTTCCCGCGTACGTTTTAATATAAATTTTATATTCTCAGAATTTTATATTCACAGAATCGTTTTTTGACATATAAGTATATGTACATTAACCGTTTCGAAAGTATCGTATCTCGGGGGGTGCGTTCGACATTTCACTCGCGCTTGATACGTTTTATGACGAAAATCGTCGACGTGTCGATATATAAATATATGCGAGACGTATTAAATTTCAGAGCAACCGTGTAGTAGCAACGACGTGTTGAAACGCGTTTCCATATATGACCGCGGCGAAAAAGCAGATCGCAACCGACGCGAAAGCAATCGCTTACGCGGACGTATTTTTCCGAACGAATTTTCCGACTCGCCGAGAGAAACCGATCTTTTCCATCAGTGATGGTCGGAGGGGATAAGGGGAGGAAGGGGAAAAAGTCGCACGCCTCGGGGATACCAAAGCATCGTCTTTCGCCTTTCGTCGTGAGAATAAATTGCGGCTGATAACATCCGCTCTTTTGCGGTACGTTGAGCAAAGCAGCCGCGATACAAAGCCGCGACGATCTTTTTGGTCGACGAAAGATGCCGTCGTTTCTTCCGCGCAGAGAGTCGCGTAGATCCAAAGAGTTCAGTAATCAGTCGCACGCAGTTCTATTTTGTACCATCGTACAAATTCAATTCCGCGTTTGTTTAGCCAACATCAACCAACGTCTTGTCATTGTTTCGATTGCGGAACGCGCGAGACTCATATTCGGGTAGATCTATTTAGGGGAGTTTGTTGCATTAAGCTCGACTTGGCCGGTTCGAGAGATCGGTGTAAATGACTGAAAAGTTTGGCAATCAGCGCAGACGTGCCTGTCGCGTGCGGACATGGCATGTGTTCAAAACACGGCGTGGCACAGACAGAATCGTGATTGTTGACGTTTCAAATTGACAGCATAAGTAGTTGCAATTCAACGCGCGCGATAAACACTTGTGAACGCATAATAATTAAGAGCAATATCCCGTCTATTCAATTGCGCACAAATAATTGATTAACAATATATTTTCGTGATATTTATAGAAAGAGAGAGAGATAGAGATGTGACAATTATGTTATTTTCTACTTTCGAAACTTTTAACGAGAAGAAAAGAAAATTTTTCACGTATTTTCACGAGTTTACTTTCGCAAAATGACAAGTGCGAAAGCATTTATTTGGTCAAACAATTCGTTAAATTACCGATCGCCAGATATTTGCGCGAGCGCAAATTTATATGTGGTTCGAATGTATTCACGGAAGTTCTCGTGCGAGAGGAATTTCGATAGAATGATAAGGCGAACGTGTCACGATTCTCCAATTCCAAAGTGATTTCGGAGAAACGTGCTAATTGGTAAGACGGGGAATTTGGGCAGAGAATAACTTCTGTGCGAGTGTTCACGTCTGATTTGTAAGTGGTGCACACACACACACACACTCTACACTGTGTACGAGTGTACGAAGTCTATAATCAGAATGTGTGTAACGAGACTGTGATGAAAGAGTGAGAATCGCTGTCTCGCGGATGTTCCTCACACGTGTCCCGATGTACAATGACGTGTACATACACGTGACAATGTAACCACACGGTTGTAAGAAAAATATGTAATATTGCGTGTAACGTCGGAATCATCTTTCGCATGTGCCGCGTATATCAGAGGAAAACACAAACAACTGTCGCGGACTTCCTCGCGGCATAATGGGATCCTGTAGAATCCCAGCGTCACACAATGCGTCGGCAATTGGCTGTCAATCGAATGCACAAGCGGGGACAATAATAATAATAACAATGTCCCGCGCGTTTACAAAAGCGCGCGAGATTAAAAAGCCGTCAGTGCGCCGTCTGAAGGGAGAAAAACGCGAGAGGATCGCGCGAGCAAGAAAGCGCGAAATCTCATCTCGATGTAAAAGCTCGCGGCGCTCTTCGTCGTTGTTTATTGAATTCGACAGGAAAATCGTTCGACGCGCGTTCAATCCGCGTTGTGTTGACGTTTCTCTCTCTGTCGCGCATTTTATTTCCGCGTTGCGTAACGATTTCCGTTCCAAATGGCGCGCGATATTTTCTGGTTTTCGCGTCTTCTCGCGCGAGCACGAGAAATCTCTCTCTCTCTCTCTCTTCCCTTTTTTCTCCTCCTCACGGGAGGCTAAATGAATATATAAGGCGACGCGTTTCCTTGAATTTTTTATGCCGCCTCCTATGCGGGTCGCGTGTGACTTTCGGAATTTCAGAGCGAGCTCGCATAAATTTCACAGGCACAGCTGCCTCCCCCGGTACGTACGTGCACACGTTAATCACGCACGCATGAAACACAAACGCGTAACAACGATATATTTTCGCGAAATAATTTGTTAAAGAATCTTTTTTCGGTTTCGCTACAGACGTCCGGATCGGATGACGTAAACTCGGCAAGTATTTCACATCCATCTTCATTGTTACGCGCGCTTCCTGATTTTTGCCACGCTACGTTGTTCATACGTACACTTCACGCGCGAGATAAACGAACAATCGTTCCCGATATCCGGAACTTAATTTTGTTTATCTGAAGCTGTAACATTTTTCTAAATTACAAACCAGGGATTGTGTTGAGGTGTCAAATAACAATATGTCAGGGTCTATAATTGGGGTTTGGTTATTGCGCGCGCGAACGTCGGCTGACGTCGACAGCCAGTATGTTTGCTTTAACGATTTCCACAGGTGGCCGGTTAGTTGGCATTCTCGGTGTCAATGGCACCCATCTAACCTGGTTAGTTTCTCGACATATTTCTCGAGTTACGAAATTGCTGGCAACAACACACGGAATAACAGGGGGTGGGATGTATATAATCGCGATTCAATGACGAGATGGTTGCCGCCGGTTTCGCAAGTCCTTTGTCTCGTACGTTAAAAAAACACCAGCATCGAGTCGAAAAACAAAGTCCATTATCAAAGTCGGCTGACGCAGTAGAGTTTCGCGAGTTTCGCGCAGCGAATGTTTTATCGCCGCTACTCTCTCTCTCTCTCATTGCGCGACATTTGATTCCACACGCGTGTGTGTTCTCTCTTTTTTCTCGGTTTGCAATTCGCGGATGCACAATGGTTCCGGCAAACGCGCGGAATATTTGAATTATCGCGAATTGAAAATTTACGCGCGACCCCTAAAGCGTCGCGCCCAAATTCGTTGCGAAAAATACGGTAAATAATAAATTTTCAGAACGTGTTTGTGCGTGCGCGCGACGCGAATATTGTATTTTCTCTTTAATGTGTAAATATCTGCAGCGCATGTAATAACATCTTCTGCGAGATAGAAGCCTTGTCGATGCTCTTTCTGGAAAACCATTTCAATTGTCTCGGATAAGCTTTCGCGATACCTACGTGTGCTGCAATACGACTCGGTCCTCGTACAGTAACAGTTTTGCGACGTTTACCGTGTCGTGTTCGCACTCGCCAATGCGATCTGGCAAGTGCGCGCCCTGTTCGCGTTTCATGTACTCGGTAATAAGGAGACACAGAGTACAGAAAATACACACACACACATATATATACAAACACACACACACAAGTAGATACATCGGGCGTGCGTCGCTCGTGCGAAGTTAGTTTCCCGAGCGCGGACGGACTTAATCAGCAACTTTCCCGCACACAACTGTGTCGGACACATTTTCGTCGGACGTGTTTGTCGACGCACTGTCAAAATTACACGTCTCTTATTCTTCTCCGTCCCGCTTCCCTTTCGTCGGACGCGCGACGACGTGCTCGCCCCCGAACGCATTGTCAAAATTACGTAACGTCTCATACCTCGTCAGAGACGCCGTCTCATTCTCCAGAGACGGGAGATGACGACGGCCCAGGCATGTGCACCGTTACGTATATATACACAGAAAAGGGATGGAAATGGGCGGCACGTCCATGAGCTCGTGCGTCGCTATGGTAACACGGCATCCTCCTAGTTGGCTGACCTTGTGCGCGAACACAGGGGGTAGGGTGTAGGGGATAGGATGTGGGATTCGAAAAGAGGTGAAGAGAGAAAATGCGGAGGGAAACTCCGTGAGACGGATGCGAGCGAAAGAGGGACAGGAAGGAAAAAGGTGTAAGGGGGTGCACCTTTTTTTTTTTTTTAGGAAGGTCGTTTCGCGGTCGACATCGTGACAAAAGTTGTCCGTTCGGGGGAGGCGTTTGCGAGAAGAATCGAGTGACGTGAAGTCACTCGAAAAGAAAACAGGGCGGCGGCGGCGTGGCCAATTGTGTACGAAACGTTGAAGTAGTTTTTGTTTCCCCCTTCCCCTTTTATTCAATGAATCGGCGAGTGAATCGCGCTGCCAATGAAGCGCGCGTTAATGAGGAAGCTTCCGCTTGCGCGAGGCTCATTGTTCTTAACGTGGTTAAGCGGCTTGCGAAACGCGGAACGCTGAATGTAGAACTACTCGATGTAGCGTAGGATCGATATGGAACGGAATTTACGTCGGTCTATTTTCTCGTATTCAGGGAGAGAGAGAGAGAGAGAGACGAGAGAGCGCATCTGTGCCACAGTGGATTTTGTTTAACATGAAATATGCGGATGATGATCGTATCTGTGATACTACGTTTCGAGAGAAGAGATTCCGCTTTTCGCGGCACGCTTTACTTGTATAATAAATTTACGCGAGGTTTTTCTCGTGCGCTTATGCGCGTGCGCAATATCAATCGAGCGTAAATCAGACAAAATTCTAAAATCCCGTATCCGATGTTGTTATTCGCAACGCGAGTGTGTGGACACACACAAAGTTTCCCAATTTCTTCTCCGCATTTTTCTTTGAAACGAAAAGCTTCTCGCATACAAATAATACGCGTCTATATTTGTGGCAAAATCTACTTTGTTACAATTTTACGACTATGTTACAGAATCGGAGAAAGGGAAGGGAAGAGCATTAATGAATCGCATAATCGCGCTTAACTTCGAATGCTCTCGACAAACCTTTGAATTTCGATTGACGGATTAAGCCGAGCTTTTTTTTTTTTGTTTTATATACACGTAGCGCACTGTTTGAAATTCCTGGTCTATCTGTAGTAGAAAATCGCTTACAAACGCGCCGAGCGGACGATGTAATTAAGCGATGCATATTCATAGAGCCATACGACCGTAAAAGTCACATTTGCTTCAGTGTCACGTAAAGCGGAATCCTAATCGGCAGGATCCCCGCACCGCGCCGCCGTCCGCGCGATAGCTTTTGCGAAAACCGCGCGACCGGGTATCACAAAGAAATCAAACGCGTGCGTTTGACATTTTGTAGTTTAATTTAACAACCACGCGCGAATGTGTACGTTTCGCGGGTTGTTATCGACGCCGAACATTTTTTCGAGCTGGTGATCGTGGGCCGTGCCTCGGGGGGATGTTTCGCGCGCTCGAAATCTAAATTCTGACAAACATGTTGTTGACGAAAAGGTTTTGTACGGCAAGCGCGCGGCACCGAAAAGTATGCGCTTCAACAGGTTGTTGATACCGATATCTCTGTATATTTGTCTCGCTTAAAATCATCGTGAAAAGGCAGCAATGTGGAATTTAAATGCAACACGACACAAAACTCTTCGCGCGATGTTCTATACGTTACATCAACGTCGTGAATTGCTTAAATAGCCAATTAATTCATTGAAACAAAACTTTGACAACGATACGCGCATCAGTGTCGTTGTTATTCGCGAATCCGATTTGCGCTGAACAACTGAAAACTTTAATGCTACGTTTGTTTATCGTGCAACTTTTGTGCAACGTCCGTCTCGTCCGACTCGTCGTCGCATCGAAAGCCGATTATTGCCTTAGACAGATCGCAACGGCGAAAAAAAGATAGAGGTCTTATACGTTTCGATGCCTTCGAGAGAACGGAATATTTTAAATTGTACAAATAACGGAGCACAGACAAGTAAATAAAATCCGCGTATTTTTATTATGCGCTCGTACTTTTAACGAACGCGATCGAACCTAAGATTCTTAACTGTATACGTAATTAGAAACTTTATACATACAAACCAATTGTGTGACAAAAATGTTGTTGAATAAATCGAAAGCAGAAAAATAAAGAAGAAACAATAGAGCAGCAAAATAAAAATCATCTCTGAATCGCCAATAAAATAAAACCGCCGAACTCACAAAGTAAACTTATTTTCCGTTTACATTTCGAAGAGCAAAGATACTATGCAAAGTTTGCGCTTTGTAAATTTTGCAGGAGTCAAAACGCCAATATTTTTTTCGAATTGGAATCAAACTTCCGGGGTATTCGCGCGAAGTACATGAATTGGCTCTCCGTGCGGTTTGACGATCCGCGACAGAAGTAACGGACAGCGGAGTCAACAACCTGTTGGAAACGCATTTTGTAAGAGGCTATAAGGTAAAAAAGAGAGACCGTCACACCGAAAGCTTTTCATTCGCCGCTTGTACTTAGAATGTCGCGTGTACACAAACTTGTCGAGCCGGATGTGTAAAAAGCGAGTGAGAAAAAAAGCGGCGGTGGCAATTGACGCGATATTTATGAAGTTTTTCAACGCGAGGAAAAAGAGAGAAGCGGATTCTTGCGCGCGTGAAAAGCGATATTTGCAATTCTAATTGAAGAAATATTCTCTTTCGCGTGTGTCTCGTTGCTGCATCCTCATTTTGAATTATACACGCACTTTTAGATTTACATTTACAATGAAATGCGCGTTCAATATTTAATGAGATCTATTGTTGTTGCGCTTTTGCGCGATATTGTCCGTATATATGTGTATATATATATATATATATATATATATATATTTACATAACATCGCCGGTATGTAAAGCGAATGAAAAAAAAGCGGCGGTGCAAATTGACGCAATATTTATGAAGTTACCGGGGGAGAAAAAAGGAGAAGCGGATTCTTCTCTGTGAAAAGTGTGCATATATTTTTTCAACTCGAGTTGAAGAGAAGAAATTCTCTCGAGCGAATGAAATTCCAAAGGTCTCGAATTAATTACATCGCAGTATATATACACTATCGTAACACACATTCAGTGTGCTCGTGGTTACTATAATCGTCGAGCGAGCGATAGTGTTTCCGATTGAATAAAACAGCCTCGCGGTTTATAATCCTCGTGGTTTATGGTGCCTCGTAAAACTTGGCATAAATTTCTCATTCGTCAATGACCGATGCGCGTGTTATCTCCCGTGCTCCACAAACGGGGCGCACGCGGGGACAGTCCCATGAGAATGAGAGAGGGTGAGAGGAAGCAAGAAATTTCGGACGTACGAAGCGATTCATTTGCAAGAGAGACCCGCAGCGAGATTAGTTTTGAATTAAAGCCAACTTTAAATTAATAGTCCGTTTCGTCGGCAAGACAATCCCAAGGGCATTTCATAAACTATTACCATATGCTTGACAGACGCACACGGACTGACTATTACTCTTCAGAATGAACTTCCCGCGCTTATGTTACGGATTGCACAAACTTGCGGAGAATTTAGGAGTCGCGGTTTATGTTTAGACGCGAAGAAAGATTCCGCGCTCCGCACGCGCGTGCACACACAAACGACGACGCTCGGCCGAAAAGTTCTTACCTGAAAATCTGTTCGCGAAAATTGCTATATCCGCGCAAATTTTCAGTCCAGATATAAACGTGACCAGATTTTTTTCATTAACTTTCAAATTCCGAATGTAATCGGAAGATCAAACCTCGCGCGCGCGCGAGTAAAAGTTTTATTGGCGTCGTGACATCTGCCGACATTAAAGTTGCGATTTTGCGAGTTAAACACGCGAGTTAAACTCCGCTTACAAAAGTAATATAAATTCTTGAGATATCGAAGCGATTATTTCGCACGCTTGAAACGAGAGCAATCTTGCGCGAGGAGTTTTGTGAAATTATCTAAATAAATTCTTATCAGGTTTCCGATTCGGATTCAAGAGTAACCGCATATAATAGCGCATATAAAAAGTTATGATAAAACATCGCAAAGTCTCGAAATACATTTTCGCCCGATCACATTAATAAAATATAAAGTAGTCGTATTCAACGCTCGTCGTTTTGAATTCAGCGTGTGTGCGTATCTCTCGATAGTTTCACGATTAAAAAAAAAAAAAAGTCAAAAGAATGAATAAAAATTTTAACACTTCGTGTACGCTTTTTCATGTTCTATTCATCACGTTCGACCGCAGCGACGGAAAATCGCAATATTTGACAAGATAGAGAGGGCACATCGTCGGGGCGCGGAGTGAGAGACTCTTTTTAGTAAGTTACCATTGCGCGAAGTAGTTTTAAACTGAGTTATCAAAGGCGGACGCGGAAACACAGCTGGCGGGGTCGCGACACCGCTTTTTCACAGTCTCGTTTTGACGTTAATGCATTCGAAACCGCGAGATCCCGCCTTACGGAATCGCGCCGCAAATCGCGTGAACAACATACGTTGTACACGCATACGCGAGGACATCCGTGTGTGAAGGTCAAAGGTTAAGAGGGATAAAGGGCAATTTGGAATTTGGATTTTGTTTCGCATGGATTTCGCGATTTCGCGAAACCGCTTGGATTTCGCAATTTCCAAATACGCGAACTCCAATTAAACGCGCGTTACGACGAAAGAAAAAAAAACCTTCGATCAAAAACACGCGCGGCAGGGAATGTTAATTGTATAGACTGGAATAACACCCCGAGCGCGTGTGTGGCGTTGTTGTGGCTTAAATGTCATGTCAATTCGGCGCCAAGATTGCCATCGGGCAACGAGCGAAAATAATTCCGTCCACGTTGCCATCGGCCTTCGGCAGTGATTTTCTATTGATCTTTTTCATGCGAGAGCGCTCTATCTCGTTGCATTTTACATCGATTGGACAAGTAATAATACTAAATGGGATTTTTTTTCCTTGAGGATTAGATTACAAAACTCTTGGAAGAAGTTGTGACGGATCATAATTCTCTCACGTAGAGGAAGAAGCTTAATTACAATTAGAAAGATCCCGGAGATGTGTGTGACAGCGACCGACCGCCGCAAGAAGATCATCAGGAACGTATTCCCCAGTATCTATATGTTAATTAATTCCAAGTCAAGATTCTCAACACAGTAATTTGCCAAATTAATTTTTCTCAATAAAAATATCATTCCAATTGTCGATTTTCTTCTGATTGTTCATGTTTTCCCTTGTGAATTTTCGTAATTTCGACTCGGAAAATCGAAAAAGCAACTTAACTGATTAAATGATTAAGTTTATCACCGACGTCGGTTCAAACATTGACACAAACTACTTCGAAAGTAATTTATCGGGCGAACTTTGACGTGCGCTATCGCGGAGTTAATAGTAATGATATCAAAATGAAGCGCCTAGTCAGGGCATCATTATAGATTCCATTTAAGTAATATCAATAATAATAATTTATCCGCCAACGATTTTCTCGTTGCAAGAATTTTGCAAGAAAATATTTTTACTGCAGGGTTTTTTTTTTTTAAATAAAATCTCGAGAGCAAAAGTGTAAATTTTACGCTTGTACGAATACACGTAAAAATTGCGTACACATCTTTAATTTTATACAACAAGACGTGTGTGTGTTTACGCAAAGTGTTCGTTCAATCGTTACATCTGTGATTTCTCTTTGAAATTGCTGACTTTGTTATTTTACCATTCCGTGTGTACGAAA
>QVNV01001905.1:0-22279 GCA_014825455.1 Pseudomyrmex pallidus | reverse complement strand
GTACTCAATATTACATCATATCGTGTATACTTTGTTATTTTTAATAATATAATTTGCATGTCACAATGTGCCCCGGTCTCCCCTATATGGAGAGTAGTGATCTCTCTTTCTTTCGAGTCGCAGGAAAGCTCATAAAAAATTTTAAAAGTTTGCGAAGCGCGCAGAAGAACAATCTCACATAGAGAATTTTTTATTTTACCGAAATCTATCAATATGAGAAAAAAAAAAAACTAACGTGACATCCAATCTGGACGAGATCACGTGAAAGTTTCATCCGAAACGTCGCGCCGTCTTCTTTTATTCAGCGAATTGGGAAAAAACTCGTCATGAGAGAAGAGATTGTCGAGGAAACAAACGCGTGCACGTGGCAATTCGTTGTGCAACCGATGAATAATTGCGCAACGCGATCCCGCACGAGTCCTCTCCTCTCCCGCGCGCGCGCGCCGCCGCCTGTTTCTCATTGTCACGAGGAATCGTCGTGGCAAAGAAATCGTCGTGTCTGGATAATCCTCGAACAGGTTCAACGAATAGATTATATCTCGGCGCCTCTCTTTTTTTCTCTCTCTGCTCCTCGAAGACCTCGTCTCTCCTCTCGACGAAACTCCTTCAATCTCTATCCAATCCGAAGGATATAGCGCCCGGTGGGGACGCGCGTCCCGGGACGACGACGTCGCGCTTGGGCGTCGTCTTGACCCAATTTGCGCACGGTCGACGTAATTAAATCAACTCTCGGCTGTTTCTTCGGGGATCGATTAAGCGAATATATATATATACATATATATATGTATATATCCGCGAACTAAACGCGCGCGCACCGGCGGATTTAACCCGCTTTGCTGAATCGTGAATTGGGAGGACAGCTCTCGTGTCGCGATAATTGGCTCGGAGAGAGTCAGAGATTGTGTGTGCGCACGGCACTTTGGAAAATTATTGTCACCGATATGTCCGCCTCTTGGCTCGAGTTCCCGCAGTTGAATTCCAATGTCGGAAATAATTCGCGGATAACTCGACGTATTAGAAGAATTGCGCTGCGGCGAGAGAAAAGTGTTTGATAAAAACAATCTCGTTTCAATTCTCTCTGTGAGAAATCCTTTCCTCATTTCCGCGCGCGTCTTTTATCGTCACGAAGATTGTCGGTGTGTCACTCGCCTCTGTGTCAGCGTCTCCGCTCCGGCACGTATGTGACATATCACGTCTTACATTGCAAGTATCTCATCAAGAGTGCATTGATCTGGCGCGACGGGGAAACAGCCGTCCGTTTTACGCTTCGCGTAAAATGCGAACGAGGAGGAATGGGGGGGNGGGGGGGGGGGGGGAAGGGGGTAATTATATCCGCATGCTCACTTCTCTTTGTTCTCGATCGTCACAACGCGCGTTTCTCGACGTGTTGAGAGACCGCCACGGGATGCTGTCGCGCGTCGCTCGTGAATATCGAGAATCAGCCCCTGCCGCTCCATTGACTTCATTCGTCGAAGGACGCGCGCTTTATCTCCGGCCCACATACCGTACCCTCTTCTCGCCACGCGACCTCCATTCAGTCCGGCGTAAATACAAAGGACGCCGGCGCCCAGGTGTCGATTGCACCTCTGCTCCGCGATAGGTGGGAAGAGCGGCTGAAAAAAATCCCTTTGACACTTTGACACCTGCCGCGCATCGATCTCTCGACGACTCGCCGACTCGTAAACAATTAGCGTACGATAACAAAGTCAACGATAATTTCGTGTGTCGATATTTTTTTTTTCCCCTTTCCCTGGATAAAAAAATATAAGAAAACGTTGGATAAAAGAGTGTGTGAGTAAACGCGGTCTCGCAACGCGTGTGTGTCGTTGAAAAAATAAAATTCAATTAAATTCGGAGAACCGAGAGAAAGAGGGGAGGGGGGACGAGAAAACGGAGCGGGTCGTGGATTTTTTTCGCTATCAAACTTGACCGACTACGGATAGGCATCTTTGTCCGAAGAGAGTATCGCGGGAGAAAATCAAGGTGGCGGAAATTGCGGCATTTGACGAGCACTTGGCCAGGCACGGAGTCGATGAGAGAGAACGAGAGAGAAAGAGAACCGCAAGGCCGTGTATTTTTAACTTGAGAACCTTCCGGCAGCCCTCTGCCGCGGGATCAATATCTACAACCACCCCCGTCTCGACGTCGTGTACTACTACTGCAAGTACAGACCCGTCGTTCTACACCCGCCTAGCTTTAACCTACATATCCCGTCCGCCTCTTGGCTCGAGCCCACCCGGTGGAAACTTGCCACCGAGTCAAGTATAGGAAGACGGAGAGCGCGGATACCGCCCGAGCTAAACTCGGAAAATAAGCCGTTCTTTTTTTTTTTTTTCTTCTAGAACGCAATGAAATGCTACACTCGCGTATACGAAAACGATGTCTCCGCAACCGGACGCGTCGAACGCTATTGCAAATTCGCGTGTTCGAAACCATTTCTCGCGGGAAATAAAGTCCTTTCGAGAGAGATTGAAAGTGAGAAAGAGAAGAACTCTCGCGCGATAGAAGTCGCCTCGCGTTTTCGAGGGTTATCGACCTCTCGAAAGTCGTGGAAAAGTCTCTTTGCGGCTCTCTTCCTTTCTCTCTCTTTTTCTCCATTTCGGGTCTTTTTTTCCGTCGCTCGAAGAGGCGAAGAAGCGAAACCAGGAAGGGCGGAATCGAGTTCTCAAACTCGGGAATCGCCCGGATGTGCCCGAGAAAGCGGCGGGGAGGGAGGAGGGAAGAAGCTCTTGGTAGACGCCCAAGAATCTCTATCGCGAGAAAAGAGAAAAGGTGAAGAAGCGCGAGGAGAAGAAGGAAGCGCGCCAGGAGAGAAGGGAGAAACACCTTTCGCTCTCAGTGGCATTCAGAGAGAGGAGCAACTTCCGCATTTGCGGCGGTGTTCGAGAATAGCGGCAATAGAGGCGACTCTCGCGCGTGCAATCTCTCTCTCTCTCTCTCCCGTCGTTTCTCTGCGGAGGTCTAAGAGCAATCCCTTTCGCGTTGCACCTGTCTCGTCCTTCTTCTCTTCCTCCTTTCTCTCCCGGTTTGCGTCACAGGACTTGGTTGCGGGCGTTCTTATACGATCGCTGTACGCGTGACGCACTTGTCGCTCTCGCGCGTGCATAATTTACTTTGGCGACGCAACCTCGAGCGCAAAAGGAGTCCGCGAACGATGAAATCGCGACGAGAAACCGCTCGATTACGCTTTGAGACTTTGGAGATAAATTGACGCGTTTGACAAATTTGAGTAGCTCCCGTAAATAACACACAGGTGTCGGAAATTCTCGACAGCGCGTTTATCTTAAAAAAATCGTGAGGAGAAAATTGCCTCACAGCACGTCTCCGATAAAAACTTTGGTGCGGGAATAATTTGTTAAAAAAACGTGTTTTGGGAGACTACTGTCAGGCGAGTCTGGCGAAGACATTTGTCCTCGCGCGACGCAATAAACGGCGCAGTGCGCGCGAAGCGTATAAAACGATCGACTCTCTGTTTCGGTTCCTTGAGCGCGCGATGCCGAGAAACGGGGAGGGAACGCGAGTAACCGGAAGTCGCGTTCCGTTTCAATGCGCGAGCCTCGTGAAAGGAACCGATAACGCCGTCGATGAAGAAACCGTTGCGAGTCCTTTTCTATAGAAGATAGCGAGTTCTTTCGAACGCTTCCAACACAGACACAGAACTTGGTTTACACTTTGCGTGTTGCTTTTATTACGCGTTTGTCTAACGGTCTCCATTGACGTGTATATAATACACGAGCGAGAGGCGCGCGTCGTCCCGCGCGATAATATTCGGCAGTCGGCAAACTTTTTGACGTCGCTCATTTGTGAAAACTCATTTGCGAAAGCCGTAATTAAGGCTCGTCTGGAAGGAGCAGAATAGATCTCTCGAAATGCGTTTAATCCGGAATATGAGAGGAACTTTCTTAAGTAGATTCAGTTGAAATTTCACTGTGATTGATTCAGATTAATTTCACTGAGAATTATTTAAGATTTCGCTGTGATTGATTCGGTGACAAATAAGTTTCACTGGAAATCAGTATGTCACTGAATGCCATTAACATATTTGTTTCGCAATAACCGTTCTCGAGAGTCTCGATGGTTGAACTGGTAGAGCGCCTTGGTATAATCAGAGAGTTCGAATCCATTCGATTCCAACGGGTTTTTTTTTCGAATTACTATTAAAACAATATAATGATTTGAGAAAATTTACTCGAAGGCGTTAATCACAAAAATAAATTAATTATTTTCATATTATAAATTACTTTATTTTTAGAAGTATTTTGATACATTTACTGAATGGCCCGGTGAATACGCACAAATTCGCAAAAATAAAAGTGTTTCAACCGAACGAATTAGCGAATTGTACTGATTCTCAGTTGAAGACAACATCTTGTAAATATTCACTGATTTTCAGTGGAATGCATTGATCCACTTAAGAAAGAAGAGAATTTCCTCGCGTGCTTTTTACCGTTTTATTATTCTAGGCAACACATTTTCTCACACGTCTGTCTTTACGTATGATTGCAGATCACCGTGATAAAGAGCGCTTTGCGATCCGCGCAAGACATCCGCTCGGTTGTGAAATCAGAGAAGTTGTTGAGAGCCACAGAGCGTGATCCGGTAGCTCCCGTTAATCGAGCGTGCAAACTACCATCCAGAACAAATCTCCCGCCCGTGGCAAGACGACCGATCGTACGGACGTCCTCGGTGTTATCCCGGCGCGGGCGCTGCGAGCGACGACAACAGCCCGAAGATTCTTCCACCGAAGACCAAGATGCATATCGAGGTGCAGGTGGCGCTTAACTTCGTGATATCGTACCTCTACAACAAACTGCCGCGCAGACGGGTCAACATCTTCGGCGAGGAGCTCGAGAAGGCGCTCAAGGACAAGTTCAAGGGCCATTGGTACCCGGAGAAACCGTTCAAGGGCTCGGCCTTCAGATGTCTGAAGACTGGCGATCCGGTCGATCCGGTGCTGGAGCGCGCCGCGAAAGAGAGCGGCGTGCCGATTCAAGACATCCTGGAGAACTTGCCGGCCGAGCTCGCCGTCTGGGTTGACCCCGGTGAAGTGAGCTATCGCATCGGCGAGCTGAACGCCGTCAAGATCCTTTATTCGGAAACCGGCGATCCGCACGACGAGACCTCGGCCGATCGTGAGGTCACCAAAACATTTAACCCGGAAGCGCAGTGCTTCAGACCGATCGAGGCCGTGAGCACGTCCCTGAGCGGCCTCAGTCTCAGTCCCAAGTCCACCTCGCCGTTTTCGAGCTCGCTTGGCAGCAACGCCAGCAACGGCTCGTCCAACAATCAGCAGAACAGCCACGGATCCGGTTCCTCATCGGCGCCCTCGCCCACACCCATCACTAACTCCTTCAAGGGCTCACCCAGCCCCGTGCCGGCTTTTATTCCGCGCACCACCGCTCCGCTTACCTTTACCACCGCCACATTCGCCCAAACCAAGTTTGGCAGCACCAAGCTCAAGACTAGCAGCAAACGCGCCAACAGGTTAGTTGTTTTTTTACCGAAATGTGTCTAATCTAATTTTTTTATGTGCATGTTGTGTTATTTAGATGTTTACGATGAATATTTTGTTGCCGCGGCGGAGAAGAACTCAATGAAAAGTTTTATTTCAAAAGAAGACGTACGCAATTTAGTTCAAAAAAAAATTCTCTCTTCAATTTAACATTTTTTAAATTTCCTAGATGACATATATGTAATCTATAAACGTGTGGAATGCTGCTTGAAATTGCCTCACAGGTATAAGTACTTTACGTTTTTCAATTATTTAAAAAAAAAAAAAATTGAACATCACTTTCATCATTCAGTTCCCGCGGTATGAGAAACAAGTTGAACAGTGGGATCGCTTTTAGATGAATTAGTTAATCATCTCGCCGCAACAAATTATCACGCAAGCATGCTTCAAAGATAAAAACATGATCATCAAGAACTAGTGTATTCCGCGCGTTATCCCGTTTGAATCCACATGGCAACGCGCGTACTAACGAGACGATCCTGTCATCCTGATTTTCGCGTTACGATTATTGACGAATCGCATCGGTAACGCTCGGTTTCAGAATGTCGCCCACGGAGTTCTCGAACTACATAAAACAGCGCGCGGCGATGCAGCAGCAGATCCACCATCATCATCACCATCAGCAACAGCAGCAGCAACAACAACAGCAGCACCAGCAGCAGCAGCAACAGCAACAGCAACAACAGGCGAGCGCAGCTCTGCCGGTCTCGCAGAGTTCGCCGCGTAGTCGCAGTTTGTCGCCCGGTAGCATCGTCGCCGGAGCCGGACAGCAACACACGGATCCCAGCGCGTACTTCTTTCAACACGGACCTGCCGCGGCGGCCGCGGCAGCGTATCACGCGCAGTTTCCCCATCGCAACATCTTCGATTCGTCGAGCCACGGTGGATACCTGCCGGCTGATCTCTACGGCGCAAAGTTCCCGTCATCGTACCTCGACCCGACTACGCTGGCCGGCCATCAGTTTTACGGTGGCAGCGTGAACGGTACCGGTGCCGGCACAGGCGGCAGCGTCAACGGCACCACCGGTACCGGTACCGGCGGTAGCCAAAGCGCCGGTAGCGCCAGTAGCGCCGGCCTCGGTCCGATCGGCTCGACGACCAACGGCAACGTGAATGCCACTGGCGCTGCGGCCCAGCAACAGGACAAGAACGCCCTGGTCGAGGGCCTCAACAACTTCGGCCTTGGCTCGGTCGCGCCTTATCCGGCCAGCCAGTATCAGCATCTGCTCGTGGCCAACTAATACCTCGCTGCGCGTGCTCGTCAAACTCACAATAACGCTAAAGGACGCGTCGTCATCGCGCAGCGTCCCGACACGCGCGGCTGCTTCGTTCTCGGTGCCGCTGGTTCGGACGAGAAGGAGAGAAGACCGTCGTTTTCGAAACTTCGTTTTCGCGATGGCGTTCGGAGTCCGGCGGCTTCCGTACATTGAGCACCTTGTCAGCCGGTCCGTCTCTCGATCCGTCTCTCCTCCCGATCGCAGTCCGCCGGCTACGACTTACAAGGTTACCTGTCTTCTCCCGCGATTCCCATCTTCAGATTCGCTTCTCAGGAACGCTCTTTCGTTCGAACTTCCCTTATTAAAAAAAGGAGCTCGCGACACTTTGTACATACACTATCGATGACGACGAGCCGGAGGAGAGACGGAACGAATTACTGTTCTCGGTTTAATCGCCGAACGATCGGCACCGATAACGCGCGATGGAAAGCGATCGAGGCGAGGAAAGAAAGCGCGCAAGAAGGAGCGAAGAGAGCGTGTGCGTGTGGAGACGATGATGCCTGATTATTACCAAGTACGCCTGTTGCAAGGTAGCGTGTGGGTATATAGACGATGGGTTTTAGAGGCGTGGAGGAGAGCGAGGAAGAGAAAGGAAGGAAGCGGCTAACTACTGACGAGAGTGTATATATATATATCGGGGCTGAAACACCCGATAAGGACTCGATTGCGATGGCGCGAGAGACGCTCGTTGGACGAAAGCCAATGTGCGGCTACTACCCATCTACACACACACACACACACACATACATATGCAAACAGATACACACGCAAGGATATTAAACATGTGTACGTAGAGCGCAATGGCGAACGTTCGAACGACGCATCGAGCGCCAATACACCTGGGACAAGCAGACACACTTTCACATTCGACGCGTTATGATACGTACGCGCGCGGCACATATAAATACACGCATACACACACACATACATACATACATTCACTCACAGGATTTTACATACCGATCTTCCCTTTTTAAACACATCCCACAAACGGATCCACGCGGGCACACGTAGACCACCACATGTCACACGCGAGCGTCCAAATATACACGAAACACTAAGTGGAAACAAAAAAAAAAAAAAGAGAAATCACATGTGACACACTTAAACCCACACAGATATTACCAAGGTGTAATAATTTATTTTTTCACTGGTATATATATATATATATATAGTTGGAGAATTGATAATGAATATATCTGTAGAGCCTATGTATTATATATTCAAGATGCACTCACTCTTCACGGGTTCTCGCGAAACGGTAGGAACTACTTTGTCCGCCACTCGTGTCGTGTGCGAGCCGTCACGGGAGATTCGGGGGGGCGGCGGACCGACGGATCGACAAAAGGTAAGGTGTCTTCCAGAAAAAAAATTTTTTTTTTTTTTTCTCTCTATCGACACGAAGAGCCGTCGTTTTTCGTTTTTCGCGCGGATACGCAGCCGGATATGCGCCGGACGTGGTGTGAAAGCTATTCAGGCACTAAAATACGTAAAAGCGCGTCTCAACGAGAGCGGAAGATCGAATCGGGAAAATAGCTTTTCCCTCATTGCGTGTGTGTGGAGAACCTTTTTTTTGTCGAGAGATCAAGGCCGGTATTTACTGTCGGATCTCATATCGCGGGCCGGACCGTGAATACCGACCCGGATACAAACAAGAAGAGAGAACTTTTTAAACAACAAAAAAAAATGAAAAAATTAAAACAAAAGACGGCCCGTTTAATCGCACGAGACGGTATGTAGAAGAAACAACAAGAAATCAGGACGAAGGATTAATTTTCCTTCTACGAATATAGGGTAGATAATGTAGAGAAAGAGAAGAAAAAAAAACAAGAGCTCGGGAGTTTTATACCGTTCGGAAAACTCGTCCTCGGTACGATTTTACATTTTATTTTTATAATAAATGCAGTAGAAAAGTAGGAGAAAAAACGAGATGAGAGAGCGAGAGAGAGAGAGTGAGAGAGAGAGAGAGAGAGAGAGAAAGAAAGAGAACGCGATGCAAGGAGGAGACGATGAAAGGGAGGGACGAGAGAAAGAAAAAAAAAGAAAAAGTAAAGGGGCGAGAGATAGAAAAAGAGCCAACTTGGTGTGTTCGTAAAGGGACGTAAGTGGCCTCGTTGCTGATCTCTCGATATTTTCTCGCTTACGCCTGCGAGCTGGTGTCCCCACTTCGCGCTCGCTGCAGAAAAACCATCGGGAATCGATTTCCTTTCGCGATATTACCTTTCGATTTGGCATGCGGAGTCGATGACCTTCCGAGAAACCGCTCTTTGAATTGTTAAACCTCAACAACTGCTTCGCTACATGTTTCAATTCTGAATAAACCCGGAAATTTTGTGTCAAAATTTTTAGAGTTACTAGAGATATATATATCTATTGTGTATAATATTACTTTATTAGATATATATATATATATATTTTGTGTGTAATATTAATCAAAAATTATTTATAGTCACAAATACTAACGCACAACTCCTAGTCGCCGCGATATACTTTGATCAAAACGAGTTACTTTAAATAAACACTTAATGCTTTAAAAAAGAAAAAAAGAATCAAGTACAAAAATAGCAACCGGAAGATGAATAAATGGCCGGCAAAGTAGGTTCGAGAGAGCAACGTCGCCACTTAGCGTTCACGAGGTTAATTAGGTGATTACGTAATTAAAGGCCGCGCGTTATTGTCCTTGTCGGCGAGGCGACGAGTTCGTCCGGATTCGTGAGATATTGCGCGTTTAACATGTTGAAAATATCGATATCTTTTACTCTAGCAGAAAAACCATAACCGCGAAATATATATCGATTACATTAAGTTTCGTTTTGCTACAAATAGTTGTTGTTGTATTTATCTCGAAATTCGATGTTGTTACAATCTTGTGTAATTTATTTTAGCTACTTATACAAAATATTGGGAACTCTATATAGAGTGCTATACATATGTAGAGAGAGAGAGAGAGAAAGAGAGAGAGTGTTCATCTTAAAACGCTATCGAGAAGCTTCGCTTTGTATAAATGTTACGTTACTATATATAAAAAAAAAAAATACTTTTAATATAACCGCGAATACACCACCGAAGTAACACAACGAAGATCTCTCTAGTCAGAACCGTCTTCCTTTCTCAAAACCCGTCTTACACAAAATCAAGGAGAGAATTGCGGATCGCGTTTTTCTGAAATGAACACTCTTTTTTTCTTTTTTTTAATCTCGTACGTACGTATTTGTAAATATATTTACTTGAAGGTTGTGTGCGTCGACCAAAAAATCTATACATGTGTTGAAAGTAACGAAAAGCTTGAGTTCGATTAGTTTTTTTTTGTTTTGTTTTGTTTTGCAAGATAATATAAAAGGTCGAAACGCGCGATTAGATTAATAGAAAAAACAAACAAAAATGTACTCGATCTCTCTCGCATGTCGGCCGCAAACAGTCGAGCTTCGCCGACGAGAATCTCGCAGTTGTGTTGAAAAAAACAGTTGCGACAATAACTGCGGTGGAGGTGCCGCGAGCCGCGGGCCGCGGACTGTTAAATCCTGTGGTCGTGGGACAAAATGCAAGGAACAGGCCCGCTAGATTCTCGGAGACCGCCGGCGTGCATCAATCGCGGCTGCGTCCCGTGCCCTCTTCTTTAGACAATTTTTATCTCGTGTTTTACTCGCGTAGTAGACAGAGAGAGAGAGTGTCGGTATATTAACACATTAGCGTGTAAATGTCTAGTGTAATTTCCTAGGAATGATGTATATTTAGTGTGTCGTTCTTTCTTATACGGACTTTTGTATAGGCCTTTTTGTAAATTTTTCTTACATTCGGCCTTCGAGGCGGATCGCCGGATCGATCGTTTAAACGCCGAGAGGTTCGACGCGAAAAACAAGTGAAATTCACTTTAAATGCGTTAAGTCGTAATCTAAATAAAAAAAAAAATAAAAAAAATATATAGATCTTGTAAATTAGATAAAAGAAAATTTGTCTCTTCTTGATGTGTCTAAAACTTTTTAATCTGACGGAAATTAAATAATCGCATGTTTCTGAGGAATCGCGAGAGAGTCGTGTCATCTCGAGAAGAGTCGGTTTTTTACATATATATATACGATATGTCTCTCGTAATTAATGCGCGCGAAAACCCCCCCCCCCCCCCAAAAAAAAAGAACGACACGAGCAGGAGCAGCAGGCGGTTTCCGGTCGGGCCGAGGGTGTGAAAAAAACAAAACAAAAAAACAAAAAACAAAAACAAGTTTTAACCGCGGAACTAACTAACATAAAAATAAAAATAGAGACGTGAGAAGAGATATACTGATGAAGAACAGAATCCTTTAGTAATATCTAAACTTAATTGTAACTATTAACGATACGTACGACTGTGGTAGCTATGCTAGTACCTGCTATTGTTAAAGAAAACAATTCGACGAACACGCGAATAAGGTAGGGGGACAACAAGACGAAACGGAAGAGATGCCGCCGAAGAAAGCGAGAATTTACGGCGTAATGTCTCAACGCGTATCGAAACTCGTATTTTCTTGCATATTAAAACGCGAACAAGTTTTTTTTTTTTTTATCAATTTTGCAGTTGACCGAATTTGATAAGTTTATCGCTGAATTTTTAAGAAGTTAATTACATAATATTAGAAACTAAGTTATTAATTCTCTAGCTTCATGTTTTTTTATTTGCTAAATGTGGGATATAAACACATGTAAGTCACGTCGAACGTAATTGACAAGCTTTCAGATTTGAATGTTGCGCATTGAATGAGAAGATACGCTTGAGTCATTATGCTTCGAGACTCCCAGTTTTGCATCGCAGTCTGTCAGAGAGAAAGCCACAAACAATTTGAAAAATTCATCGTCACGATTCAAATGCCTCTCGTTTCCGTTGCCCGGCTGTGTTTGCGATGAATTGAAATTTATTCAAAAAAAAACAAAAAACACGAACATTTAGTTTCGTAAATTCTATTCGCACACACAGTAACGAATTCCAAATGGCACAGACAGTTTTCAATATTTTTCCGTGACGGCAAAATTAGATCGGAAATCCGTCGATCGCGCGCGAAAGGAAATCCGTCGGACGCGCGAGATTGTTTTCTCGCGAGGAGGAGAGAGATTGTTTTTTTTTTTTTTACACTCCAACGCGTGATCGCAAAAGTTTCGACAGGTTTCGTAGTTGCATTTTTCTGACGTTTTTCTACTGGACGACGACGCGACGTTGAAGTCGAATAAAAACGACGAAGAGAAAGCAGCAGCGGCTGCGGCGTGCGTGCGGACGGACGGAAAACTTTGGAAATCATCGCGTCCGTGGAGGAAACTTTAGCGGACTTTAAACAGATTTCGGTGCGAAGACTTTTCGAACGGCGCTTGAATGCGAATAACACGCGCTCTTGGTCGGTTGGCGTTTTATAAAGAGCCGTCGACTTGTATGGCCGATTTACGCGAAAGTTTCGCGCTTCAGCAAATTCCTCCGGGCAACGGGAATGCGAGGAGGCAGACAGAGAGAGAGAGAGAGAGAGAGGGTGAAGAGAAACGAGACGAGAAGCAAAACGCGAAACGGGACAGGATGGGGTAGGAGAGTGGCAACTCACAATGCAATAAGTCGCGAATCAAATGGATCTCGGCTTGAAACGAGAGGCTCAGATTAGCGAAGAATCAAACACGATGTATACTCTTAAAACAAACAAACAAACACAGAAGTGAAACTATAAGAGAGAGAAAGAGTGAGAGAGAAAGAAGCGCGTGTAAAATGTGCAACTTGGGGGGCGCGAATAGGGTGTAGATGCGAAAAAGAGGGTTACGAGAGAGAGAAGGAAGTTGAATCGAATCTAATTACTACTGTTAGAGCATACATTGAGATAAACACAAAAAACTTATAGTATTATATACATTTAATGCGATACGATTGTAATAAAACACTTTGTAAGCAAGAAAAAAAAAGTTACGCATAGTTTTCCATACCCCGTAATGGATGTAATATTCATTGAGAGAGAAAGCTCAGATCTCGAAGGCATACACACACACACATGAGTATAAAGTAAAAAAAAAATAAAAAAATAAAAAAAAATACACATGTATACAGAGGACGCGGTCAGGAATATATAAAATACAAATGCGCACACATACACACACACACGCGAACACACACACGTTCGAGGTCGCTCGGGTAATAACATACACAAGAGTTTATAA
Organism: Pseudomyrmex pallidus; assembly: GCA_014825455.1. Taxonomy (NCBI): domain Eukaryota; kingdom Metazoa; phylum Arthropoda; class Insecta; order Hymenoptera; family Formicidae; genus Pseudomyrmex; species Pseudomyrmex pallidus. Next base: position 9,331 of record QVNV01001905.1, on the reverse strand, counting down.
GAAAAAAAAAAAAAAAGAAGTCAGTAATCTGTCTTTATAAAGTATCATGTGTCTATAAACTATAGCGATCGATATTGTCTCTTACATAAATGGTAAAAAAAAAAAAAACAATACAAATAATCGTGGTAACGAAAAGTCGTGTAAAGTAGCGATAAAACAAAAAAAAACCAGACACTCTCTGCAATATATATATATGACATAATATATATTCTTACATTTATGAAGGTGGAACATGTGGAGATAAAGAGAGAGAGAGGAATTCTCTCATACATATGCGAAGAGAGCGGACTGCGGAATGCCCTGAAGAAACGCGCGCGTCGGGAAATATCGTCGAGAAAAAAACGTCAACAATCGTCAGATCGACCTTCTCTCTTTTGAAAATTATTCTAAAGAAAGGCGTGCGCGTCTCGCGATATTTCTCGCCGAACGTGCACGGAGATATCATTGCGAATTACACACATGTACACTACGTACGAGAGACAAAAAAAAAAAAAAAAAAAAAAGAAACTATCGATTATATTCTACCAAGTAATGGATTAATAAGAGAATGATAATTAGATTTGTAATTAATTACATATATATATATATATTTTTCAATACTTTAACTACTTGCTGAATGTGTAAACTATATACATAATATTATATATATTATATATATACATATATATTATATATATTATACATATATATGTGCACACCTTGCGCGCGCTATGTTGCGCGCGAAAGGGAGAAGAAGGGTGCGGCGATGACGGTCGTCGTCGTCGTCGTTTGTTTGTGGAAAATCTCCGAGAGAACGCGGGTGAGGACAATTACCTGAAAAAAAAAAAAAAATCACACAAATTGTGATTTTTTCTCTTCGAACGGATACGACGAGACACACGCACGTTAGGTGTGCGTTTAATTTCGGCTGAAAACAATTTGTCATCCTCCGATTTTTCCCCGCAGTTTTTCGGGAGATTTTCGACGACTTCTCTCATCGCCGCGATCGCACGTTTCCAGCTCGACCGCGAGAATCGCGAAAGGGGAATAAAATCGCGTCGGAAAAATGGCCGGAAACGGCTCTCGGATTCGTCGTCTCTCTCTCGTCGTGGAGATCGCGATCGTCGAGCGGAAACAGGCGGGAACGCGGTCCTTCTTCGCGAAGGAAGAGTTCTGTGAGATCTTTTGTACCCCACCCAAGTCACATTCTCGATGTCGAAAAAAAAAAAAATCTACGTTACATTACGTGTAAGTGCATCCTAAATGTAACTGTTAATTGCCCCGTACTCCGAAGCCCCCCACCCCACGCCATTTGTAGAGAGAAGAAAATCACGAGTGAGAGAGACAGAAAGGAAGACGTGGATGCGATTGCCTGTGTGTGTGTGCGTGCGTGCGTGCGTGCGTGTGTGTAAAATGCGACTGTACGTGCGAAAGTGTAAGAGAACGCGTTCGCTTTAGTTAAACTGTTTTCCTCGGTGCAGAATGAAAGAAAATGCCTTCGAATGAGTTTCGCACGGTTATGATTGTTACGAGCGCATATATATATATATACATATATATGTGTGTGTATGTGTGTGTGCTCGTATACTTACAATGAGTACTATATTACGATTACGATTACCTTTATTCCTTAGTCAAAAGAGAAAGGAGGACAGAGATAACACCGCGCGCCTACATACATATATATGTATAATACATGTATGCATGTATGTATATCTGTATACAGGTGTACCTTTTCTCGATTCACATTTTTTTTGTTTCCTTCCTTTGTTCTTCTTCGTCTTTTTTTTTTAGAGTGTTTTTCCTTCTTTTTTTTTTTTATATTGAAGTTAATGTTTTTTTCTGTTGGCGTTAGATTTTGTTCCTTTATTTTTGTACGAAACGAGACCCCTCCCTCAGTACACATATAGATCGCGCGAGACCGACGGGTCTCGTCAAGATTCTACCTACATAATATACATATGAAAATACATATATATATATATATACTATAATATATTACATAGCTCGCTTATATAAGATTATCGTTCACCTCTTCTTTTGATATATAGTTTGTTATTGTTGTTTTTGTATGATATTTGATTAATTAATATATACATCGACGCGCGACAAGCTCGTCAGGAAAAAAAAATTAATATATATATATATAAAAAAAAAAGTATATTACTACTATATTATATATATACATAATATATATATTTTTGTTATACATTACAAAAATATAGTGGTTTGATATAACTACATTAGCCTGTTAATAAAATGATGGATTTGTTTTTCGGTTTCTTACAACCCGTAAATATATACATAGAGACACACGTGCATATACATAGATATATATATATATATACATACAAACCTTTATATTATATAGAAATATCGATTATATTATATATATATATACACACACGCATGTACATACGTACGTATGTATGTGTGTGCCCGCTACATTATATTTTGTTTAACGGTGTTTCACACACGAAGCGACCACATGAAGCGTTTCTTGAAATTTGTCGAGCAATTTATAAAACAAAAAAAAAAAAAGAAGAGGGCTCCGACACGAAATATTGATATCGAAACTCGCGTGTAAAATATATAACTTATAATATCATTTTGTAAATTATTTTTTGTATTTTTATATATACATATATATATATAAATAACGAAAGCATACAAAAGAGAATCGCGGAACAGTGTTATGCGCACGGCGAGAAATTTGAAAAGAGAGCGGAATCGAACGAGCGAGCGAGCGAGCGAGCGAGAGAGAGGGAGAGAAAGGGAACGAAAGAGTGCGACACGGAGAAAAAAACCGTTCATGAAGAAAGAAGAGATTTAAAAGAAAAAAATAATAATAATAATAACAAATAAAAACACCCTCGTGACGCATTAATTAACACTGACGATACTTAATCAGTCGCTGACGGTCCTCTCGTTGATTGAGAGCGGCGCCAACAAGATTATTATCCGAACTACTACTACTATTATACGAAGTGTCGCATACAATACGCGCGTATGCAATGTTTTGTAAAACTGTAATACACACACACACACACATACACACAAAAGCTACGTTTTAATTTAATACGACACGCCAGTTCCGAAGATTACGATTTGTTGTTCCCGATTATTTGTACCTCTCTGTATGTATTTTGCAGCTTGTCAGTGCTTTTTGTTCATTATTATATATTTTAAATATTAATTAATCGTCTCTCTTTTTTTGCACCAGTCTCTTTTAACTTTGCCTTTTTATTATTATACCGTCAACAAGCCATCAACCTAGCGAATATATATATATACATATATAGTGCAACGCCAATCCAAAGAAAGCGCGCGGTCGCCTCCGGTCCCCGCGAGCCGACCGCCGGATTGATATTCGGTGACCTCGCAAACTTTTACACGCAGATTTATAGCAATCATACAATAGCCGTACTAGATATTATTTTTCGATCGAGCAGACACGAGATCGGAGATCACAGCGAACGAGAGAAAGTTTTTTCATATATATTATAGATTCTATTTATTCCCCTCGATCCCGCGATGTGTGTGACGATCTATTATATATATATACACACACCACAGATTATCGCAACATTTCATCCAGAGACATGTATATATTATATAAAAAAAAAAAAAAAGAAAGAAAGAAACGCGCGAAACAATATAATTTCTATATTTTAAGCTTATTTTCTAGATGTGAGTACAAATGAAAGATATTTTTCGGCGGCGAGAGAGAGAGAGAGCTCTCTCATTAAAATTGCTTTTTCGTGTGTGATTTCGGTTAAAAGGTATCGAAATATTTTTGATTTTTGAGGAAAGTTCCACGGTGTTCAAACTCGACGCGACGGTCGAGGGTTGAATTCGGTGTGTGTTCACGGCGAAAGAGATTTATCGTCGTGCTGTTGGTCGAAGGTTTCACGCGGGAATTATCCCTCGCGGCGCAAGATGTTATCGGGGTCTTATGCAAATTAACCGCATTCGAGCCGTAACGGAGACTGAGTAATTATGACAGATAATTGCCTCGTATCTCATAACGAAATAACCTCTCCCTTAATCGATTCCGCGCAAATTCCCCTTCGGATGATGTCTATCTGATTCTTGTGCGAGAGATCGACGAGCGATTGCTAAATCCAGCGAGCCGACGATAGATCTCTCTCGCGCGCGCGCGCGTGAGAAGGATTCGAAAGTAATCAAAATGTGGTGACGCGTTGTTGCCATTTTGTTGTTACACATATATATATTTCGCCTATATATACGCACCTCCTGAGGCTTACGACTTTCTCAAAGAAAAGTCGCTCGGAGATCCGTCGAGAAGTTTCAAGAAATTTTTGTTTCATGCAGGCTAAAACAATTAAACAAACGAGAGAGAGAGAGAGAGAGTTTAGCGAGATTCTTTGATTCTCACACAATTTTTTGAGCGTGCATGTCGCGTGTGAAAGAAAACGAGAGAGAGAGAAATGGAGAGAAAGAGCGTACGAGAACAAGAGAGAAAGAGAGAGAGAGAGAGAGAATGAGAGAGTGAGGCAGAGATGTACACACTTTTCGTGAACGTTCTTTCTTGGTTTCTCATGCGAGCACGGTGGATGAGGGTGGTTTGTGCCGACCGACTCGGTTCCCGGATCGTCGATCTCTCGACGTCCTTCGACGTCGTTTGCCAGGCAATCGGCCTGAGCCAGATCGCTGAATAATGTGAGAGAAATCGAACGAGAGATGATCGATTCGATTGTTTTCTCCGAAAGAAAACATAAAAGAAAATGCGAGATTAAAACATTTCAAAAAAGAAGAGAGGAAGACGCGCGACTACTTGGACTTCTAATTAGTTCTTAATTAGAGATATACTTGATAAACAAACTAGAATATATACGTAATATACACGCGGGAGTGTGTAATAAAGTAAGCTTAGTAATAGGCTAAAATTTGTACGACAAAATTTAAGTAAAATCAGAAAAGTCCTTTTCGTCGGATGTGTTTCACAAAATGTCGAACGACGTCAAGACGAGAGAGAAAGGAGGATCGATTTTCAAAAAGGAACGATCGATCCAGAGAGAACGATGTCGTCGGTGTTGAGAGATAAAGGGCAGGGCGCCTGGTATTAGTACACATTAGTTTTTCGACTAGAGGCGGCGCCCGATTAGTTGTTGGAATTTTTATAGTCTAGGTGATAATTTTTGTCTCGCTATAGTTCAATGTTGTCAAGTTTTCTAATTAGTTTCCGGCGTGACGGAAACCGCGAGGAACGCGTCGAGGAAAGCCGCGAGAGTACAGGAGAATCGCGAGCGAGAGAAAACGGGCGGGATTATCTCTGACGTTCGGATGCGGACGTGTTCGAACAAATATCGCATAAAAAAACAATTGATGCGCGTTGCAAAAAAAAGTGTTGCTGCGCGCGTGTGCATATTAAACTGTTTTAATTTAATTGGAAACGCGCGAGAGAGAGAGAGAGAATGGAATTGTTGCTCGTCGATTACGCGAAAATATATACACGCGACGCTCATAAAATTTCGATGAAAATCTAATACTGACGGCCCGATATGCGAACTTGCTTGAAACATCGGGATAATTCGCGGACGATATGTTCCGCGAAAGTAACTCGCGCGACGTTATTTCGCGCGGACGATAAAAAATTCTATCGGCGCGCGATCGAACGTACGGATTAATTTGTTAAGAGCGTAATTATGTCGCGTTCGTTGAAACCGCCGTTTTGTTTTATACCGACGAAATATTATTGCGAATGTGCGCGTCGCAATCGTTTCATTTAGCGCGAGCTTGCTAGCTTCGATAAAGTAAAAATCTAGATACTGATTATTTATATACCGGGTTCATCCCTCGGTTGAGACACAGAGACGATGTCTACGTTGGATTTTTACGCGAAAAAAATGCATTGACGTAACAGCGGTGAGAAACTATTACATAAGTTACGTGTTACGCGGTAGTCGCGCGAAATTAGCGAAATATATGATAAATATAAATGTTGGCTAATAGAAATATATATCTATATATAAATCTGCGATCAACGCACAAACACACACAGCCGGATGGAGCAGATTTTCGAGTTATCGCGAAAATATTATTGGCCTCTAATGCGAAGATGTTTATAAAATTCTAAAATTATATAAATTATAGTGTTATATCAAAATTTGACTGTTACCAAATTTTGTTTCAATTTGTGAACGATATATATCATCGAGACGTCCCACTTGTTGGATAGCTAAATAAAGTTGCTTAATTTAATTAATTATTAATCCGAGAGAGATCTTTATTAATGTGTACATTATTGTATAAAGACAAAAACATTTAATATCAAATTTAGTAAATTGCAAAAGGGAAGTTTCTCTCATTGAAATTTCCCTCTTGTTTTTTTTTTTTTTTTTTTTTTAGGAAAAACGAGAATATATTTAAAGAGTTGTTTAGCATATTTTGCATGAGATATTTGTTTGAAACATAAGCGCCAATTCGACGAATCTTTGTATGTATTTTATTCCTGACAAGAGTCGCAACAATTTGGGACTTTGTCGTCTCTCGAGGCTCGGGATTTGGCTTTCCTCGATCGTTGACTCGTTCTCGTCACCGCGATGTGTGGTTTATAGTCACGACGATTTCGAGTTATCAATAGCGTCTACACGAAGTGTCGAAGTACCTATCAGCCAATGTCCAATAGCGGATTCTCGAAAATAAAAAAATAAAAAAAGAGAGAGGGAGAGGACATTCAGCTAGAAAACTAAAATCGTTGTCTCTCGACGGAGCTGACGAACCAATTGTTTCCGGTTTAGTCAAAAGTCTCGAAAAATGAGAGGTTCTGCAAGTCTCAAACATTTTCCTCAATAAATTTATCCAGAAAACACGTACACAGAAATAAAGAAAAACAAATCCAAAAAGAACTGTGTTGTATTGCGTGTAATTTAATTTGTATTTGTGTGTGAGTTGTAAAACGTGAAATAAAAAGAAAAAAAAAGTCGCACTCTCTTGTGATAACGACGTTAATAAATGTCGAAACAATTCGCTCAGCTCCGGGACTTCTTGAGGAAAAACTTTTTCGAGCGAGTTTCAATATTCCTCCCATTCTGCTCCTCGTCACGAGGAGAAGAACGAGGCGTGAAAATTCTTACGGGATGTGCCTCGAAAGTTTTCCGTTCGAGGAGAGGGAGAAAGACGATGGGGACGCATCGCACGAATGGCCGTTCGATAAATAGGGGGAAAAAAAAAAAAATGCGACGTTAAAGTGAGACGCGTCTTCTTTAAGGCAAGGTCGCTGTCTACGACGTGCAAACGGTAGACGAGAACTTTGTCCTGTATAAGTATTTGCCACGCGATATTTAATATGTGTGTGAATGAGTATAATCTTATATATAATAATACCATTGATATATTTAAAATATATGCATACAATATAGCGAAAGAGAGGGAGAGAGTGAGAGAGAGAGAAAGAGAGAGAAAGAGAGAGAGAGAAATGTGTGTATGTGCGAAAACGAGAGAGACAGCCGCGCGAGAGAATGTACGGTAATATCATAAACTTATTATTCTCTTTGTTACTTCTTTATAATTAAAACAATAAAAAAGCTACTGAATAAAAAAAAATGCTTCATGTTATTTAAAGCGAGAGTGTGTAGACGTGATGTGTGTCTGTCGATATGCAACTGTGGTGTCTTGTCTTATACGTGTAATGAGCGTTGCGTTTCTTTTTCTTTTTTTCCAAGTTTTTTCGAGTCACATCGAGTTATATTTGTCTCGTTATTTGATTAGAGAAAAATTTTTCTTATTTTGCAAGCGCACAGTATTTACATCCCATTGTTTTCGCATGTAAACAACTTCAAAATTGATTTTAATTTTCCTTTTCAATCGTAACACGATAAAATTATTATTGTTGGGGCAACAAAGGCCGTTGCACCAACCTCGCACGCTAATTATAATTTTCTAAATGATTTAATCTAATTTCTACATGATCGATCACACACGCACACACACACACGCGCGTACAAACACATGATACAAATACGGGAAGCGAGTACTCTCGCGTTCTTGAATTTCGACGCGACTCTGCGTTTTTTGAATTAACAATAACGCAATGTAAACCCCATAAAAGCTAAAGAATATTTCGCGTTTCGTAATTTGATGTGGCCGACAAGATCTCGTAGGAGTTAAAAATACATCTTTAGAAAATATTCCCGCAAGAAAATGAGAGAAAGACGAGAGAGATCTTTAGACTAATTCGTTCTCTGCTATAATATTCCATTTGTTCGTCTCTTTGTGATTACGCGATGTTCTCAAATGCGAGGATTATAAGGGGGCAGTTAGTCTATTTGAAGAAACATAGAACTCAAGAGGGAACACGAAAAAAAAAGAGAGACTTAAGTGGAGCAAGAAAGACGAGCTAAAAAAGAAAAAAAAAAGACTAAGAACCAGTATTTCATATATGTACTACATATATCTCGTTGTCTAGAGATGAAAAGGTAAAAAACAAAGATATAATTAAGTATCAACGGCCATGGAAACGCGCGTTTTTTCATCCTTCTTAATATTGTGTGTGTGCATTTATATTACCTCTAAACCTCTAAACATCGATATATCTGCGTTAGAAGAATGTGTGAGAGACGAGAGAGAGAGAGAGAGAAAGAGAACGAAATGAAACTATATTTTTTACTCGGAACACGAAGAGGAAGTGACGAGAACGAGAATTATTGAAATTACTGAAAGTGATCATTTAGTTAGAACGTCCGTGCGAGAGTGCGAGTATAGTAACGATGACGTTTCTCGCGACGCATCATGCAATATGTACACGTGGTAGACGTATAAGAACGCGAATGTGCCGTGGAAATCTCTATTTTATGTCGCTGCAAAACTCCTCTCCTTGTATATTACGGTGGAAAAGAGAAACAAACACTATATATGTATTTACAACCTCTCTATATTCTAAATTAACATTAAGGGACGCATACTTTTTACGCGCCGTAGGGCACGTATCTTTAAATTTGTACGCAAAGGTGCGTATGCTAAGCGCGTGGACACGTGTAAAATAATCTTGCAGTTATTGAGGCAGAATAAGTTTTATTGGAACAATTTGATATTTTGGTTATTAAGTACAAAACTTGGCAAATATGTAAAATATACATATAAAAAATTATACATATATATATGTATTTTTGTCAAGTTTCAAACTTAATGACCCAATATTTTAATTTCAAAATTAAAAAAGGGGCGTTTTTGCGTTCGAATATGCAAAATACGATGATCATCAATGTCGCGCTTAACAAAGTTTGTAATAATGTAAACGTGACAAATTTTTCAATTGAACAGATTTAACTGCAAGTCTTTCGTTTACGCGACGATCGTTGTTCTACCGCCACAGGGAGAATGTGTCCCT
>QVNV01001904.1:0-21300 GCA_014825455.1 Pseudomyrmex pallidus | reverse complement strand
CGACACACTTGTAATAATTAAACTACGTACTAAAATATCGGTATATTACTATGTGACTTGAAAGTTACACGGGCCCATAGAGGGTTAATAATTCCCATTAGCAAAGATCAGTAGTATCAGATTTCCGCGGCATTGTTTACGTATGACAAACGATAGTTTAAACGACGAACAAAGCGGCGATTTAATTGACAATCGGAATCAGAATGTAACAACGCACTTTAAGGTCTTTTCTCCAATCTCGCGCCACGATCTTGGACCATGAAGATAATTAGGTATCCCGGCAAAACGACTGCGTTTGGTGAGCGTTATATACATACCGATGAATCTGATTGACAGTGACATAGTTACGGACAGCCTTGTATCTCCGGCGACGACGACGGCGCGGCGGGCGCAAGAAGTCTACGCGCGTAGATTATGCGTAGACGGTGCGAACTAGCAAATTGCGTATCTATTTTGCATTTCGTTATCAGCCACCGCGTGTAGTTGATCCAAACACCTGTTTCCCCTTTTTTTGCTTGATCGCTACGCAACGCGTAGGATCTTGAGATCGAGCACTGACTGATGTCCAAGCGGAAACAAATTGCATGTTTAGCCGATAAAAAAACAAAAAAAAAAAAAAGTGATATTTTCGAAATAGGTCAAGAGCCTCTTCGGGCGCGCGCGGCCTCTAAAGTTATTCTCGCAAATTTGACAGACCATTCGGTTGTCGTGAATAGAGATTCAAGTTTGTATTAAATACAATTAAATTAGCCACGCGGCAAGGTCAAAGGAAAACAATCAAATCTCGGAGTAATAATTTGTTTCAGCGCGACCGGTAATTGCAAAATTTTTGACGTCCTTGGCCTGCGCGCGCGCAAATTACGATTGGAAGATTTTTTATTGCAAAAAAAAAAAGATACCACTATAACGTAAGTATGTTATAATTTATACGGTAATTGGAATTTTATATATCGAGGAAGTCGGTCGACTTTCCCATTCGTCCAAGCGTATCCAGAAATCTCCGCCTCTATAGTTGCGCCGCAATTATAATATATTCAGCAGAGCGCACTTTCAATACCTACGTTTAGCGGAGCGCTGAAAGTAGTCACCCCGGCTGATTTACGAGCTTCGTGCCGCGAAACGTTGCGTAACGTTTAAATTGGGATCGCAATAATTGCCGCAGAATTTTCCTGAAAGTGTCTCGCAAGTTGACGGACGCGTCTTGACGCGAACTGTGGTCGGTTAAATCAAACTGGTTGACTTTTCTTTGTTCCGGGGTTTTTTTTTTGTGCCGATCGAATGAACATTTCGCGACGCGCGAAAGCCACGCGAGGGCAACATCGCCGGGATTTTGTCATTGCCGTCTCGCCCCCTTTCGACAAAAAAGAAATATCATCGAGGCAACAAATCGCAATTGATTCCCCGTTCCGAACAAGATAATACCAATGCGGGCAACAAGGACGCGAGGCAACAAAACGTTGCATAACTAACGCCGGTCACGCTTCACGACGTGAAGCTCCTCTCTCGTTCGCCCTCTCTCGCGTTAGATCTCTCGAGAGGCGCTCCTCGGAGCACCGTCACACACTTCCGTGGCGGCCGTCAGCACGCTTGACACGCTAAATCGAAGGATTAATGTCATATCGAATCGGCAATACGAAGTCTATTACCTACACGCGACGCGCGCGTTATTTGCGATTCGATGCGCATTTTCCTCTCCGCAACAGTGGGAAAAGTTGGAAAGTTATGTACTTGTGTATGTATGTATTTTGTATGTATGCGTGAGAGACGACTTTATCATTATTTTGATTAGATCAATTTGACGAAACCGAATGCGTCAGTCGTCGAACGATCGAAATACTCGCTTCGTCTCTTTTGCGATAAACGACCCTGTGGCATGCCGTTTAACTCACGTACAGACATTCGCCTGGTTGATCAAGGACCAATGGAAATTTTCGACGAGAGACCTCAGAAACGGAAGAAAGAACAAGTTCCTTTGCCCTCGGGTGCAGCCGCCGCCGACTCGAAGGTGGTATTTTCGCTCAGGAGAGCGCGGAAACGAGAATCGCGCCAATGTCAAGTCTCACACGCACGCACACACACACACACACACACACACACACACACACACACACACACAAAGTCGAAATATTATACTGGCGAGAGAACATGGAACGCTGAATGGAATTGCAATATATGCGATCAACAACGGTGGAGAAGAATAAATTAATTGTTTTTAATTATATTTCTATTTCGTATCGCTCGAGTGAATAATTTTTTTTTCTCGCTCCACAACGTAACTCTGTTTCTGGTTTGCGTTCGTCACGTGGACGTTTAATTAACTCGAGAGAGTCGACTCACGTATAGCGCGTCGCCTGCTTTTCTCGCGAACTTTTCTCGACAAGCCTTGATTCCCCTCCCTCCCTTCCCCCGAGCGAGGATTCGCGGGAGCGTTCGTTCGGATCCGCGCGTGCTGGAGATGGTGCCGATGAAGGAGATATACTGGGTCAGCGATCGGGTTTCTAGGCGATTAGCGACATACCGGCGCGCGGGCGACGGCGCATATTCGCGCGCCCATCAGCGTCGTCGTCTCTGTTGCGTCGTCGTCGCCTCTCGTGAAATTGTGTGCGCGCGAAGAGGTCGACGAAAGACGAGCGAGGTGAGCGTGAAATGTGTGTCATGTGATCGAAGTACAGCGCGCAACCAAATGCAAACGTCGCGTCGTCGTCGCTCGTTTTCTCATTGTCATTCGGCGATGAGCGCGAAGACGGCGACGGCGACGACGACGGCCGGCATCGATAGGTCTCTCGTCGTGACGATGACGACGACGACGACGACGACGACGCACGAGCTCGAACGTGACTAATCGCGGACCTGCCTTGTCGCGGACAAGCCGCAAGAAAGCGCGACTCGATAAGACGGTCGCCGCGCGAGATATTGCTCCCGCAACTGGTCTAGTTGTTTTGGAGAATTAGAAAGAACGTGACGAAGATATAAGCGAGAAGGATATAAGATGCATAAAGATAGGATCTGAAATAAATAAAGTAAAAATATTATTAGTGATTTATTTGCTGAGGATGATATGAAAATAAACGATCAAAACGTCCAAAATTTAATTGAGTCTTTCGTTTAATTACGAGCCACCTTCACCCGTGGTATCTCCAGCCTTTTGATCTTATTTTTTAATTTAAAAATATTATTTCGACCACTTTAATAATTAATAATGAGATTGCTGACATTTTTTGACAATCTATCTTAATTGCTGTTAATTGGTACGTAAAGAATATGCTTTTATCCTGTTTTAATCCACTCGAATGTATGCATAAGTTTATTGTTTGTAGATTTTGAAAAGGACTTGAATAATAAAGTCGAACAGTCTCTTAATATTGTATCGTTTAACGTTGTTTCTGCACGAGCTCAATTATTGTCTGTATTGATTTTGAATATTCTTTTGGATTTACCGACAAGAGCTGGAGGTCACACCTCGTATCTCACCTTAAAGTAAAAATAATTTCGCGAAGACTTAGTGGGAAAAAACGAAGAACAGCTGTTCTATAACGTAGGAGTTCGTTATCTTCAAGAATAGATTATGGACTGGATTGTTTGTATTGTGAATTTTATTGTATCGTAGACGCGATTTGTATAATTAAAAACCGAAAAAAAAACGATTAAAATTTACGAGCCACAGGCTTCTGAAAAATTTCGTCGATCATTTTCACTAGCGATCATGTATCAAAAGAGCGCGACGGTATAGTCCGACATTCCTTTCACTGCGAGTGAGACAAGACTTTATATTTGCGTCCGGCAAATTCCACGTGACCATAATTTTCCACGTGCCCGGGCGCGTAAATTAGCTACACAAATCGATTATTAACATTTAAATAACTTTCGACCTTGATTGCATTTGCATTCCAATTTCTTTGTTGCCGATTAAAAAAAAAAATCCGAGCTACGTAATAAAATTGCGCGAACGTTGCGCAAATTTTTTATATTCGCACATTTATATTCAACATGTATATCTTTGTTTTTCTTCTCTTTGTGGTACTTTCCTTCGTTTTTTTTTTAATTAATAAAAAACACAGAGGGTTGTCCGCAAAAGAAATTAATTCCACGTTTTTCTCGTTCCAGAACAATTTTCGACATAAGCGCGTTATTATTCCGTGTCCCACATAAAGCGCGTGACGATTCCCCTAGCGATTGGCCTGTTCGTTCGTCGGCGGACACGTGCTTTTTCATTTCACAACGAAAACTGATTGTAATTCCGCGAACATCTGCACAAATTTTGTCCGCCGGCCTTGCGGCCTATGTCGTCGTACGTCGTCCGTCGTCCGTCGTTGCCGAAGGCGAAACGTTGTTGTTGCGATCGAAGTCGCGTAGTGTCTCGCTAAATCCGCAAACACGGATATAATCGAATACCGCGCAAAAGCGTTCGCTCCAGCTCCGCGCGCGGTGTGCAAAACGCGTTTCTTGCTTTCACGATTCGACGCCATGATTCTTCCGTTCGTGCGCTGCCAGTATTTCGTGCGCGTGATCGAGCGATCGCCTCTGTAACGCCTCTGTGGACAATATATATGTATGTATGCATGCGCGAGCACACTTGTTGCAACTAACGCGCGCGTCATGCTTCGAGCGATAATCGCGCGTGGCACAAAAACAATTTCGAGACCGACACTTTTACATCGCGACTCGCGTAATCTCGGCATTTTTTTTTTTAATCAATCAAATTGAATCTCGTAGAATAATTAATAACAGAAAGAAAACATCCGCGTGTCTCCTCGACCATCAAAGATTTTAATTACCATTAATGTTTGCATTGTAAATATTAACTATAATTCCAAACTTCTTGATCTTTGCGTTCAGCATCTCACACAAAACCCTATTGAAAAATCATCAAAACTAAATTACGTAAAACGGCTGGTTTTTTTTTTTTTGTTAAATAAACAACAAGGCATATTGGCGGATACTTGAAAGCAGGTGCCAGAATTTTTGCAGGATTTTTTTTTTCCAATATTTTACAATCAAACAAACTGCGTCAGACCCACGGTTCACTTTTAGAATGCCGAAGAAAAAGATTGAGAATTAGGATAAAAAGAAAAAAAAAGGAATAGAGAGAAGAACGTCGATCTCAAAAGCAAATTGATAACGGAATTCGGGTTCATTTGACTTGCAGAGAGGGAATCGAGAGGGAATTGACCCCCCTATATAGCTATACGTATACATACAAATGCCATCTTTGTTCCGAGCGAAAATCGTTCAAACGATCTCGTATCGTTAACCTCGTAACAGATCCCGAGTTTTTTGCCCCGTTGCTCGTTCGTTAGTTGCGGAAAAGCGGGTAAAAGGATTTTCTATTCCTGAAACATTGAACCGTATATATACGCACACCGATGTATTTATAGAACGTTCCGGAGGCTCTCCCGGGTATTTATAGACGATCGCGATCGTACTGCTTCCTTTTGCTGGTAATACCGGTAGGCGGATAAGAAAGCTGGTGTATGGGTCACACCAGCGGGAGACTCGAATAAGAAAAAGGAGCGCTTCGCGTGCACGTTGCATCTAAACAAGCAAAACGCCGGCAATGCAAAATTGCTCGCTTTTCCAATGCGAGAGCTCGAAGATAGTCGCGAAAAAAGTATCTCTCCGTGGTCAAATAAATTTTTTTTTTTATTATTATTATCGCGACGCGCCTCCCATCGGTGCAGAAACCGCGTTTACAGGGTCGAAATAATCCGGTATACGTGTGTATACGCGATCAGGAAGTCGCCTCGTACTGGTATAAACTATAATGTACATGTGTGTGGTATACTTGGGATTCCGAGAATCGCGGAGGAACACACACATGCGTAAGAAACGCATTCCTCTTTCTCCGTAAATTACGGCTAATCACAATTTCTGTCAAGAACCGCGACTTGCACGCGTTCTCGTTTGCACGCTATCGCAGAAAAGATTTTCTATTCCTGGACATTCTGTGCGTATTTATAGACCCGCTGCTGTCGTCTTTCCTGCTTCAACCACCGCCGCCGCCGTGTTGTGCCGTGGTATAACGCGGCATAAGAAAGCGAGATCTTACGTGAAAGCCGTTAAGGCCGTTTCCACACAACGAGGAGAGAAACCGAGACCGGGGAGCATCCACCGACGCCAACGTATGTATGTAAAGGTCGTGAAAATGCCAGCACACGGGTTTCCGCAAGGACGTCGCGAATGGCGGCAATATGATACATTTTTTTTTCTACGCGATAAGATACGCCGCATCTGTAACGCGCGAAATTATATTATGTATATCATATATATATAATATCATTGTCGAAGTTGTTTTATGTATGCATAATTACAAATGACAGCATAAGAACAGTCTTGAATGCATAAGCAACACTTTTTTTATTTATTTCTTTACACTCATTATGTTCTTGCCAGTCATATGTGCACCGGCTCTGTTCCAGTGGAAAATTTTCTTACTCTTTAATCTTCTCTTCGCGAAAAGGAGTTTCCTCATTTTTCAATGTAAACATCACAGAGAATATTTTAATTTTGCAAACTGGACCACGAGTTTGTTACACGTGCACACTTTTTTGCGATTTATGTTAAGCCGCCGATACTGTCAATCAAACAACTTGTTTGAGAGCTTAATTAACACGTTCATTTTACAGTCCCGTCGGACTGCTATCGAGACAAACAAAGAAGAGAATTGCGTGTATGCGTAAAAAAAAAAAAAAAATGCCACGCTTGTGTAAATTAACGCAATTTGCTTTATTCGCACTTTTCTCTTTTCTTTCTCCCATTTGTTATTTCGGTAAAGCATGACGAAATGAGTTCGTATTTCGTTATGAATTCGCAGTTTCGCGATTATGTGCGAGAAATGATTGTGCGAGCGATTCTTGATGGCACGTCGATAAGTATCGTCGAATACAAATGTTTAAGTTAAGTGAACTTTGCTTGCCGAGATCTCGGAAAGTTTTCGAACGTCAGCAGCTTTTGTAATTCAGTTATCTCACAATCACGTTATTTCTCGAGCGAAATTACACGCCCATTGTCGTATCTGCACTTATATTTTAGAAATTCCAAGTTGTATAACATTTAATTTGACACTGTAATACCAAAGGAGCGCAGATGTAGAGAGAGAAAGAGAGAGAGAGAGGATCTGATTGTAAACGACGTTCTCAACGAGCATTGATGTCACCGATCCGCGCGATGATTATGTAATGGTTTGATGACGAACGGCTTTAGTAGAATTTTTGATTAAAAATGATTAAATAGCACACGTAATTATATAATTAATTAATATATAATTAATTATTTCGTAATTAAGATAAAAAACAGCTAATGTTATATATATATTACGGTAATGTATATATTACGGCATTACCGTAATATATACATTAGCTGTTTCTTATCTTAATTACGAAATAATTAATTATATACTAGTTAATTACATAATTACTTGTGCCATTTAATCATTTTTAATCAAAAATTCTACTAAAGGAACACGTATTCTGGAAAATCGCGATTGTTCTGACACACTCGCGTTGAATACTTGTCAAATATTATAATACGTCAGAAATATACGACAGCTTTTGCAAAACAAAAAAATTAAAAAAATATTACTTTTATTTGCGAGAATACTGTCTAATAATTTTACAGAGAAATTATTGTATGTACAAGGAAAATGTCTGAAATACGTGGGTAAGAAATACATGTTTCAATAATTGATAGATAATTGTACCGAATAATTGACAACACCTGCCGGTTTTCTTCGTGTTTCCGTGATATATATCTAGATGTTATCTAGAATAGTGATATTATCTAGAAATATCCGGTTATCTAAAAAAAAATAGATAAACTTTTGTGTGATGGAATCGTGAATTGACGGACCAAGAGGCTCAAAATGTATTTTTAACAAAACTTTATTTCTTCGCTCTCTACAATATCACATAACGTTAAAAATACATTTAAAAACACTTGGTAACATTTGGAAAAGTACTGCAAAACAGTGTTGACAAACTGACGCGGTCACTGCTTCAACAAGTTTACATTAACTCGTTTTTTCTAACTATTTAAGTCGCCAATGTTTCACGTAAAAGTGCATTTTACAATTTTTAAGAATTTTCTCACAACAACAAAAAAAAAGAAAAAATTGTTACACGCATTGGGAAAACAAACTGATAAATTCTTGTTAAAAATATATTTTTACCTCTCTTTGATCCGTCCATCAACTTATATTTTCCACACAAAGTATGTACTTGAACGATCAGACGACCAAAAACTTCTGGGACGACCACCTGTACGAACAGAAAGAGACGACCTCGAAGCGACGACACACGTGGAAATCCGGTCTCATATCGATTATTTCTCAATCGTGAAATTAGACGTGAAAAAACATCTGCGCGCTTACAATTTGTGTATATTTCGCGTTTGAATCATTCAGAAGAAATGACATCGATCCGTTCATTCTCACACAACGCGCTCGCGTTTACATACGCGAGCATGGCACGATTAAACACGTGTTCGACTAATGTTGTCGTGTCAGTCCCTCTCGCGTAAACATCGCCATTGTTGTCCATTATTACGTGGGAGATAAGCGGCACACGCGGCTTAACAAATACTGTGTGTGCAATAATTTTGAGCGGGCGAGTTACATTCCACAGCACGGCGGCGTGTATCGCGCGCGCCCGTTACGTTTAAAATCAAAGTAACGCGACGCGACCTTATTTCCCTCGAACTGCGCGCTGACCGACAGCGCCGCGCCATTTCTGTGCTAGCGGGTTTTTTACGTGCTTCGATTCCGCCGCCGCAGCGATTCCGAGCGAGCTGCAGCGTTTTTTTTTTGTCTCAACGTTTGACAAATTTCGGAGGCGTCCGTTTAAGAATCGAAGATGTGATAAATTTTTCTCCGGCGTTTTGTTTTTTTTGCGAAACGCAAAACACGCAAAACCGGTCGATTTGCGTGGGACTGTTGAACTTGGCGCCCGATTAATATTCCAATGTTTGATACACTTTTATGTGTGCTCGCAGTCTTCTTCCTGTTCCCAACGCGACGAGGTTTTTTTTTTTTTTTTTTTTTTTTTGTTTCTATGTAACCGAGCCGTAAATCGAGAGCGCAGCATTGAATCGAAAGTTAAACGTTGCACAACGATCAGCTGGCCGCATTAAGCGCGCGCCGTCTTTCGCACGGCGCGAGCGCGCGCGCGCTGACAACATAGAGAGTGTCCGCAGAAGCGCAGTCCGCAATATCGATGGATACGTACCGTTTTGTTACTGAAAAAAAAAACGCAACGAAATCGTCGATCTTCCAATGCGGTCGCGGAATTTGTCATCTGACAAATTCGTTGTCGCAAAAAATTGTCGCCGCACAATTCGATCGCGCAGTCTCTCCCGACGCACTGTGGTTCTCGCTCACATGTCCCGGGTACGAGTTTAAAATCAACCATCGCCTACTATATTCTGCGCTATTTAGCAGTGAAAGTAAAAGTGAATTTTCTTACGGCCTGTATCGACTGAATTCTGACTGATAAAACGCACTTGGACAGGCAAATGGGCGTTTACAAACGAGAAGCAAAATCCTTTAAACTCACATGACGTGTTGTTGTACGAGAGCGAACGTATCGAACAAACGAAATGAGAGAAACGCGCAAAAGAAACAAAACTCTTGCCGTCCGGTCCGGGCTTGTCAGCTGCCAGTCCGGATTGGCAGCTCCGCGTCGGAGCCCCGCATGAAGCGCGTAGACCGCAAGAGACCGCGTTTCATTCAACATATTGAAACGACAAGCAGCGAACTCGAGAGAGAGACTCACTTGATCAGAATCCTCCAGAAGCAGCCAAAGCTGGAGCCGTTTGGCACTTCGCTCGCGTAGGATATAGTCATTTCCCGCCTGGTCTCGCGCGCTTCTTTCTATACAGATCGGCTCACCCTCTTCTTTTTCTTCTTCGTCCTCCGTCGCCGCCTCGTTCACGTCTACGGATGATCCGGTCTCTCGCACCGTGTCGTTGGTGTTTCCGGTGGAGATGCTGCACAATCGCGCACATGCGGCGCGCGGGCCGCCGATGTTTCAGTCCTATAGCTGGTCTCCGACCTGGGTGCTCGAGAGGGATGCTAAAGGGTTCCGTGTAAAATCGGCAACCGAGATCTACTTTGTTGCTTGTAGTGATCGGCTTACCATCAGTTTCAAGCTCGGGGAATAACGTGCGAATGAACGAAACCAGCTGACCGGGTGGACCGACTGTCTCTACTGACTGAGCTCCACCAACGGAGCGGCGGGACCAACGGAGAACGGGACCCGGCTGTGTGCCACCTCCACCTGGGAGTCAGGGATGTGAACGTCATCTGCAGAGCCCACTTCGAGTTAAACCCGGCCTGGAACTCGAGAGTTCCGAGAGTTCAAATCGGCCGATATTGGCAAGAAGCGATAAAAAGCGTTTAAAATCTGTAAGACGCTCTTCATAGAAAACAAAACAAAAAAAAATACCGCCTCGGAAAAACACTTGTGCGTTTAAGATTCGCAATAGCGCGAATATGTGCAAACACTGAATTTGCGTTAAAATCGCACATCACAAGTGTTAACAACTTCTTCTTTCGAACTCTTCGAGTGAACGCGCGTTACTCTTTCAATATTTATCTTCAATTTTCCGATTTCAAAGATAGATACACGACGTGATGCAAACTTCGCACAAAAACAGATATTTGGAATATAAATTAGATAAATCAAATAAAAAACCCATTTATATCACGTTCAAAATCAACGTATCCTGGCGCATTGACAAATGAAGACAAAGCGAAGACTTCACGTTGAATTAACCCGCCGATTTGACGCGTTGTCTCAATCGTGCGTTGTAACAATCGTAAATTAATGAACAAGTTGCCAACGTCGAGTGGCAATTTCACTTCATCATGTATTCCGAGAATTCATTTATTCTCGCTGAAAGACCTACCAGAGCAGAGAAGTAGAAGATGTCGAGTCTCAAAGTCATCAGCCGCGAGTCGAGTAACTGTCTGGATCGCGTCTGAGAGTTTACGGAATTTATGTAATAATGTCGCAAGCAAACACTTGTGACATGTATAAATATTATAGTTTACGTAGAATTCTTCTTTCAAAATCAATGACACGTCCGGCCTTTCAAGTGAGTCCACGGAGAGTAAAAGGGGAACGGGCGTTCAAACGAGCGCCGCTCGCCAGCGCGATATTTAATATCCTAGTTTCCTCCTTGCTCGTTTCTCTCCTTCGCGTGTCGTCATCAACTATACGTACAATCATTAACGCACACCCATTACCGCAATAAATCAGGAATACCGGGCAATTTTGTGCAATTTCAACGCGATTCTTCGAGAGAAACAGCTCGAGAGAAACAGTTCTCTTACGGCCCTGCTGCCGCGGCAAATGCAAAGTGAAATATTGCATACATAAAGGTGTCGAGTACTTGGAAGCGACATCTTGCGCACGGTTGCCATACCCTCCTCTCACCTTGCCGTGGCCTAGCCTGCGGCGTAATCGCGGCCTTCTCTAGACGGTACCATCCACCGGTCACCTTTCGCTTTATAATATTCGCGCTAAACGGGGATACATGTGTGTGCACTCACCTGCCGGACATGCTAATATGTTCATATGTAACGGGAAATCCCTCAAAAATTCGCAACCGTACGAAAGGCCTTACTCGGAAGTGACGATTGTGAAACGTCACTACGCGCCAACATGTTGCAAGGCAAAAATGGGCCACTGACGTCACTCGTTCCTCGACTCCGATTTCTTCAGCAAGAAAAGAACATCGTTTTTCCCTAAGAAATTCTCGAAAACGAATTTGTAATTATCGTAAAATTTGTAGGAGGCAATTTAATTCGCAGAAATTCCATTAGCGTTGATTCCCCCTCCTTGATTTGCATAAGTTAACGATCACTACTCCGGATCTTTGCGCACCAATTACGGATACGAATTCGAACGTTCTAGATACAGTAAATATAGTTTCAGCGAAGATGGCGATGACCAAAGTGTTAGGACAAACTACACATAATAATTTATTACTTGATATAGCGCTTTTTACAAGGAATTAAAAAAGTATAGTTTGTATAGTTCGTCATCATTATTACTCAAGACTTTTTATTCACTTTGACGTTTTTCTGCACGTTAAACACGGAGTTTGCCGATGCATGAAACAACTTTTTCTCATGTTCGGTCATATGCATTCGTATTACATGTGTAATACCATTTTCGCCAATCACACAAGGTAGGGACAGGAACATGTCGTGACTTGTGTCGTGATGACCCTAGAAGAAACGATTTCGTTTACAATGTAAGATTTCGGACATTAATTTAGTAGAAATGTTTTAACCAGAGAAATTGTCTTTGTAAAAAAATAAAAATGATTAATTATTATATAATTTATTTTAATTATTAAATTATTTCAATTTTATTTATTTACTCAAACGACTGTATTTCTATTCGCAAGATAAAGTGGCAATGTTAACACCTCAGTTAATTTTACTAAAAAAAGAACTAGTAACTTTTTTTCGTAAAATAAAGTAAAATAGATTTGCGCAACGAGAACAAAGCGACAACATTTATCTCGATGTGTACCTGTATTTGGGTCGAAACAGGTATAACATTTTGCGAATTGCGTAATATCGATGCTACAATGTCAGATGCAGAGAGTCCAATGGCGGTATTCGTGTATCCTTTCAAACAACGCACTATAGCGCCTCTAAAGAGAAAATTAACGAACTATTTTCGATGTAACATTACGAAAGTCGTTCCGTTTGGCGGAACAAATCCACGTGACACGTGCAACAAGTCACATATTAAAATTGTAATTTCTTTGGCAGAAGAAGAATGAAATTTATTTGCTTTACGTACAGCGTCACGACTTCTTTTGACAATTCGTGCCACTTTTCATCATCGGTCTCCAGACCGATATTCGCAATGACATCACGAAATTGGACTCCCGCGACGCTCACTCCCGACCAAAGTGGAACTGGAAAACGTCAAATGTGTTAGATCGAAACTTAGCGTTCAATCACATTTTTCTCTCGCATCAATCGAGAGACCGAGCTTACCCATACTGTCCCCGTGTTCGCCGATTATGTAAGCCTGAACCGAACTCGGTGCTATTCCCAATCGATCGCCGATCATAAATCGAAATCTCGCGCTGTCGATGTAAGTTCCGCTGCCGATCACTTGGTGCATCGGTAATCCGCTAAAAAAAAAAAAAAAAAAAAAAAAAAAAACAAACAAACAAACAAACAAACAAAACCGACACCTATGTCGAGTCCAAATTTTTGTATCGACGTAGAATTTGGTTACAAGATTAAATTAATTTCAACCTGGATTGGAGACGACGACGAACACCGCGTTCGGGCTGTAATTCACCAAAACTGGTATTATTTCTTTCAGTATCTCTGTATTTTTGTGTACCACGTCGAGTCGTGTCCCACCCTTCGTTGGCCGCGCGCCCACGCAAATAACTACGACTTTCGAGTTGCCCGTTATACAAAAATCTGAGAAAAAAAAAGAAAGATAAAAAGTCAATAATGAGAAAATATTTTAAACGTGTTATGTGCGCGCGCTCGTGTAAAAAAAGGAAGAAAAGATCGTCAACACAAATCTAATCGCACTCTATATACGCGACTTAAATAAGTTAACAATGTTTGTGACCATATTCGGTGACGTCTTGTTTTACCTGAATCAAACTCGATCTTTGGATCTCCCATAAATACCGAACCGTGAAGGAAATCCAGTCCTTCGCCCTCGAGCTTCTTGGGAAAGGGATCTACCATCGCAATGTGCGATGTAATTCGCTAGTATATTTCAAGCGCAGTTAAAGTCGATATTATTTCTTCGCCAAAAGAAATAGTAAATATTAATTGCAAATTTTTGATTGCAATCAAAGATTTTAGGATACCTGGAAAAGAAGCGAATTGGCGACAGCGACCCCGACCATACCAGCACCGACAATACTGACTTTGTGGCAGCAATCTCTGACCGGTTCCGACGTCTTGCAAAAGAACTCCTCTCGCAAACATGGCGAACTAAAATTCGAACAAACAAATAATCATTTCGAAGTTCGACGATATCTTTATGTCAGATTTATTCACACGATTGTTTTTATAAATTTAAAAGTATCGATTTTAAAAAAAAGTCAATCTCTCAAAAAATCGATTACACTGACTTCGCCGAGACCGACTTTGCTATTGAATTACTTGTCAGAAATATCGAAATTATCAGAAATCTCTATGTTCGAGTTTGCAAGCTGTCGCATACGAATTACCTTGTTGACATAATTACAAAGTTTCGCTTACGCAAATAACGCATTCGTGCCTGCGGTCGCCTCTTTCCCGAAAGTCTTTCCTTTGTTACTTCCGAAGATTTTCGTCAAGATCGTCGGCGGCAAAGCGCGTGTGTACGAGCGACTCCTAACAAAATCTCCTCGAAATGTCACTCCTGCAAGATTTCTCAAACACGTCGACAACGACGAGATTGACATCAGAGGTAATGGAACCATTGTCTGTCTCGATTTTGTAAAAAGCCGCGCAACTGTTTGTGTCACCCGAGCCTGTCACATCGCACGAGACCGGTTTTTTTCCGAGAAGAGAGGATTATACCGATAATCGGCCGACATAACATTCTTGACACACAGCGCACAGCCAGTTCATGTCAGTTCGCCAATTGTTAAAAAAACGCATCCATGGTTACTGAAGTTTGATTTAAACTTGCGAAATAACCATATATGATGTGAGAGATAACACACGCGCCGTGAAAAATAACTGATTTATCTAACGCATGCTTAAAAAGCTCGTAAAAATATACAAGAGAGATAGAGAGAAGATAAATGAGTTTGTTGAGATGAGTAATTTAAAAAATGTTGTATTGTTTATTGCAATACACACAGTTAATAGAAATAGGAACATATCCATTATCTTATCGCACTAATAAGTAAAATTAAGTTATTGAGATAAAGCACATGCACGATAAAGAGTCAACGTGATCGACACACACGTATAAATTAAAAAGAAACATTTTTATATTACATATAATCTAACGTAAAGTGCATATATAAATTTAATATATAATTGAGATATATAAATAAATAAATTGCTTTCGCTGGTTTCTTACATTTTCCGAGTTTTCGACATTACAATTAATATATTTGACAAATAAAAGGTGTGACAGTTCAAATAAATACATAATTTGATATTGTTGCAAACTAATTGCAACGAGAAATTTTTTGTTATGTCATGTAATTAAGTTACATAAATAAATAATTTTTTCGTTGTTTTTCCTGCATTTTCCGATTGTTTTCGACATTTTACAATTAAAATTATTTGACAAAAAAAAGTTTACAATATAAACGAGTACATAATTTGATATTACTGCAAACTAATTGTAACGAGAGATTTTTTGTTACGTCATATAGACGACAGAATAAACTTAAATAGCACAGAATAAACTTAAACAAAATAAATATAGCACCAAAAAGTACTTTGCGTTCTCTTGGGTCTTGTACACGTATATGTATAGAGTATATTTATACATACTGCAAGAATTTAAGAAGCATTTAAAAATTAAGTAAAACGCATATATGTAGGTATATAATACTGTCTTTTTGTCTCATATATAAGTACACATAAACTTCGTGTAAAGTGGCACCAAAGCATGCAAGTAAAATAAAATGTAAAATACAGTAATACGGTTTTTAAAAAAATAAACGGTAATACACGTTTTAAAACTTCAGGCCTCTTTGCACCTCGTGCATCGTTGTCGAAGATGTTTGCAACAGCGCGAGCTCATCGGCTGTTAACTTCTGCTGAACGATGTGCGTGACGCCATCTTCACCCAGCGTGCAAGGTAAAGATAAGAACACTTCCTCCTTTATTCCATGAAGACCCTAAACATTGATTAAACGCTATTTTAACATAATTAACAACGTCATTTGACGCAAAAATAATATAATTTTACGTTTAAATTATTTTATCAAAATTTTGATACTAGTAATTTATTAAAAATAATAAAATATTACAAATATATTATAATCACACATAATCATGTTCAACAAAGTGTAAAAATATAAATTTCAATTAGATTAATCATCGTAATATGCGCGTACAATAAACAATTAAATTACTGCGAATTAATGTAGAGAGAGACAGAAAGAGAACTACGTTGTCAACTTACGGTAACCAACGTGGACACGGCGTGAACTTGATTGGAGTTTCTCAATATTGCTGACGCGAGGTGCGAAACGCTCAGACCAATAGCCCACGAAGTGTAACCCTTCAGTTTGATCACCTCATACGCGCTTTGCACCACTTGTTTATGCAACTCGCCCCATTTCTCCTCGTCTTTGTCGGTGCCTACATGCTCGTTCAGATCACGCAAACGTACTCCGGCAACGTTCACGCCAGACCACACGGGCACTATTAAACACAAACATAAATATTCTTAATTGATAAATATTTTTGTGTTACATTAAAATATTTTCACATTGGAGAAACATATTTTGTATATTTTCAAACATCTTTTTACCGCTTGTGTCGCCATGCTCTCCGATGATCCAACCGTGGCAGGAGGTTGGCGCGACGTTAAGCTTTTGCGATAACAAGAAGCGAAAGCGGGCAGAATCCAAATTCGTGCCGCTACCGATGACTCGATTCTTCGGCAAGCCGGAAAGTTTCCACGCCACATACGTCAAAATGTCCACCGGATTGGAAACGATCAAAAGGATAGTGTTCGGGCTATATTTAACTAGCTGGGGAATGATGCCTTTGAAGATATCGGTGTTACGCTGAACCAGATCCAACCTGGTTTCGCCTTCGCGCTGACGAGCGCCCGCCGTCACGATGCAAAGACTCGAATTGACAGTCGCGGCATAATCCGTGCTGGCGTTGATCTTGGCGTTTTTCAGAAACGCACTGCCGTGCTGCAAATCCATCATCTCGCCTTTCAATTTGTCTGCCATTACATCGACTAATACCACATCGCTTGATACGTGCTGCAATAATAAAATTAATGATTATTTGAATAATTCTATCTGAAGATAATAGATTAGACAAGTAATGGCAACTTACATTTGTTAAAATGCTGAAAGCACAGGCCATTCCAACTTGGCCTACTCCGACTACCGTGATTTTATTCCTACCGGTTAAGACCGGTTGGACGACGGTAGATAAAAGTTGATCCTTTATTGTTGTCATTTTGTAAATTCTAAAATAAAATTAAATAATATATATTAATAATACACAATAATAATAATGTATTAATAATACACAAATGAAAATTAAAATGTTAATTTTTACATTTTTTACGTTACTCATGTACGTTACTTGTTGATAAATTAGAAAAGTTAAGTAATTAAAACTACATTTCACATGCTTGTTGTTTTGACTTTAATATACAAATAAAAAATAATAACATTATAATATAAAAATTACGTATCAAAATAAATATCTATGTCAAAGAGTAAATTAAATAACTTGTGAGAAATGTTGACGTAACATTTTTGTTTGGCTCTTATGTTGTAAATAAAAATTAGTATGTTTTAATATATTTACAAAAATTAGTATATTTTAATATATTTTATATAAAAATTTTTTTTTTTAAATTAGTATGTTTTAATATATTTTATTTATCTAGTATATTAATATACATATATATATATATATAAAAAGTTAACATTTTAATACAAAAATATATAAATTATAACATATATTGAAAATAATCCTAAGGGGAATATAACACTTTCAAGTGTAAAAATTTTACAAGAATAATTTAAATTTTAACATCATAGTTCTATAGTTCTACATCTTCTTCATCTATACTTGTAAATAAATAATTATATCAATAGCGGAGAAAGATTGATATTCTCACATGCTAAACTGCGTACTCCAAAATCCTACTCGTCAATAGAGTAGAGTTTTAGAACGTGGTTCTCTGCAGAATAAAATCTCCCCAAGATTACAAAAAAATATTTTACATACGAATTGAATGTTTGCTGAGCACACTCTTTTTTTTACACTTGAGTCAACAAAACTTAACTTTTGAAGAAAAGTGGCAGCTACGTACTACACATTTGTAACTATTTATGTACTCCTACAGAATATAAATTAAAGAGCTACGTACTACACGTTTGTAACTATTTATGTACTCCTACAGAATATAAATTACTCTGAGTTATATATTAACAATAGAATAATTCATTACAATATAGTATTTTCATGTTATATTGACATGTTATTAATTATTTTCACTTACAATAAAAATATTTAATCTTTTAGTAAATTTGATTATTTAGTAAAGGTTTATGTTTACTTGAAGATTTATATTTCATTTTTTAATGTTAAATTGATTTTAAAACATGTAGAATTTTTAAAATACTAGTTGAAAAAAAACTCAAAATAATATTCCATTTCTAAGTGCAAAAGGTGTTACGTTATTAAGAAAATGAAAATGTTATGAATATCAGTTGTGTAGGTATGTTAATTTTACATTAAAATAATATAATCAAAACTTAACAAGAAAGTTTTAACATTATTGAAAAACGCAAGATATTTTTTACTGTAATTGCAAATAAAATAAAAATCTCTCATATGGATTTTAATTTGCATAGAATATTATTCGAATAATTGTTTTTTTATATATTACAAGTTTATCAAATCAATTTCAAATTCAAATTCGGTCTTGATCAACAAAGTCTCTGTGTGATGAAGGTCAAAAAGGTCATGTGACGATGTAACGCCTGCTTGTGAAATTCGAGATTCTTAAACCTTAGAAAACTTTTGTTCAACGACGATATTGGCTTTCCTCAATTATTCGTTCAATTAAGGTCAAACTGAGGTCATTAACACGAGTTCAAGAGCCGCGTTAATAATATACCGACCCTAGCGCGCATTCCCTCTCCCGGGATCTGTTTTTAGAAGGAATTGTGTCGCGGCGAGCAATGCCATTTTAGGCGCTGAGTTTGTCAAACGTATCGCGCGATTTCTGCACACTGCACCTGCACGAACGCAACAAATGATACATATGTAAACGGCAGTCAGATGGCAGTAGCGGTATGTTATGCACGAGCACGTGCAATCTATCCTTGAAACACCGGCATTTTCTGTTTGAAGTTGCAATGTCATAAAATAAATTCGAATTGCAAAGAAGCCCGGACATCGGAATTTAATTACAGATCGGTTTTATTACAGAGAAAGTATCGTAATCATTAATCACAGATCGCCAATAGCGCTTGATCGACAGGATATAATCGGCGAGAGAGAGAGACAACGTCCGGTATATATTAAACTCGCCATATAACTTTCGTAGGAGGGCAAACGGCAATAAATTCTAATACACCGGTAACGGTAAGTACGAGACGAGATAATATAACACGTGTGAGCTTCGTCTTACGTTTTATCGCAGATAATAAGAACCGATTGATAGCAACTCAAGTATAGGAAATACGAGAGAGAGAGAGAAAATTTCAGTAAATTACTGACAAAAATATCTTCATTTATTGAAGAATTTTACTCAAACAATTTTTCGATGTTGCAGATTAAATCTGACAAAACAAATGTGCAAAATTTCATACGGATTGAAATGAATGAAATTAAAGGCCACAAAGTTAAGTTGCACTCCGAGAGAACTTATATAATATCGTTAACTTTTATTAGTATGAATATCTTAATAATTAAAAGTAATCTTAAATGATAAATCTGACACTTCTAAGATGATTGATTTTTAGTGATGTGTTTTTGTGAAGACACTTGAGTACTGACCTCAATACTCTCTATCTCTCTCTTTTTTCTCTTGACAGCGCACTACTAGTCTTCGACACTTTCAAGACACAGACTGAACGCGTTGCAGCCGTCGCACCGGTATTCTACTGGACTGGACTGACAGTTCAGGGTTCGCTAAGGTGACCTTGCCCCCACTTTTTACCTTCCGCGAACAGTACGAGTATGATGAAATACGACCATTTGAAACGAATTGAAGAAAAAAATGTCGAACTGAAAGACGGATGCTGACGTGACGAAAAGTTTGTCAAATATTTGAAGAATGAACTCTAAATCGATTTTAATTCGATTGTCGTAGCGATACGTTATAGTGCTCGGAAGCACGTAGAACTTCGCGGTTTCGGGGAAGGAAAGTGACACACGCACGCGCAAAATGACGCAACCTCACGCGTGTGACAGCAACACGTTCACGATCGATCGCGCCTCGAAGAGAGTTTTTCTTTCTATCCTCCTGGATCTTTCAGAGATCGGCCAATCATAAATGAGAAGGGGGAGATGAAGAGTGGGGAGCAGATGTATTTGTGGAAGCAAGTAACTTCCTTCGTTTTATGGCGCAGGAACTTTATGAGAGATTCCCAGCAAAGTTAAATTTGTCTCAACGCAATTAAGTGCAGAAAATGTGCAACTTACCGTGTTTGTTGCAATTCTTGTTAAAAATATCTTACATAGATTCAAACATGTTTATATTTTTGAATACAATTCGGCTTCGAGTAATTTTTTTTTTTTCACACAAGATATCACTTGAAAAACGAACAGATTTGAAAATTTTTATTTTAAGAATTGACAACGTTAATCTAATTAATAATTAATCTTCTCGCAATAGATATATCGAAAAACGCGAAAATCTTACCGAAACATAAAAACAACATCTCGACGCAACTTGTGCATGACGTTATATCGATATCTGTGGCAATGAGGAAAATTTATTACCAAATTGAAATAACGTTTGCGATGAAATGAGATACTACGGGTCTCGACGGGAAATTGCGTTTCGTTGATAAAATAACGCGTACGATATACGCGGCGATAATTTCCCTGGAATTACTACGGAAACCGATGAAGATGAGTCACACATCGCGCGCCAGTTGCATGTGGCGCTGACGCAACTTTCTCACGTGGCTGCAGCACCACCTACGGTCATCGATCTTTTTCGAACATTACGTTGCGCTATTCGTGTTTGGACGACTTATTATACGGCTCTCGTTGCCCTGTATTTCCGCGTTCTCCTTTCCTTTATATTATCATCGAATATACCTGCCCTTCTCTTTAAGCGTCGCAATAGCTATAGTCATATACCGAACAGAAAACGTGAGCGAACTCACGTAGTACGTTGTGTCGTTCAGTTTCAACGTGCGAAATTAAGTGCGGAATCGCGTGACATACTGAACTCATTGCCGTAAAACGTGCAATTAATTTACAAACAAGCTATCACTGAGCTTCAAGTAATGTTGCAATATAAATTAAGTTAATTAAGTAAATTAAGTTAATATTGCACAAAAATGGCATCATAAAATGACGAAAACTTTTACAATGATTTTGCACAACGACTCTTTCGCAATTTTTGCCAAATATTA